>JASDQU010439293.1:26998-38013 GCA_032191745.1 Picea mariana
ACTTAATTAATCAATTAATTAATTAATAATCAAATTAATCATTAACCATTAATTTAATACTTAATCAATTAATGACTCACTTAATAATTAATCATTCATTAACCCTCATGTACACTATTTAATAATATCCAATTAGAAATATTATTTTATGATATAAATACAATTTAGATAATCTGTAGGATTATTATTAAATTAACCATCTTAATAATTAAGGGTCATTACATGGATCACTTCTGGTCCCACCAAGACCCTATCCTCAAGCTGATCCCAACTCAAAGGCGTCGGACACGGTCACCCGTAAAGAAAATTGAAAGGCGCCATCTTAATGGTGCTCTGGTAACTGTTGTTGTAAGAAAACTCTACTAGTGGCAAGAATTCTTCCCAACACTTTTGTTGGTCCATCACGTACATGCGCAACATGTCCTCCAAGGTCTGGTTTGTTCGTTCAGTCTTCCCATCAGTCTTCAGGTTATACGCAATACTAAAGTTAAGCTGGGTTCTCAAGGCCTCTTGGAAACTCGTCCAAAATCGTCTAGTAAACATCGATCCTCAATCGGAGATAATCCTCTTAGGTATGCCATGCAGCCTCACAATCTCACTGATGAAAACTCTAGCTATGTCAGGTGCCTGATACGTCATACACACAGGAATAAAATGAGAACTCTTCATCAGAGTGTCTACTACTATGAAAATTGAGTCATGTCTCCTTGCCATCAGTGGAAATCCAACAATAAAATCCATCGAAATAACCTCCCATTTCGATTCTGGAATAGCGTGTGGTTGTAGTAATCCTACTAGGTGTCTATGTTTAGCCTTTACCTGCTAACAATCTAGACATTTGGAAACAAAGTTGACTATGTCTGCCTTCATTCCCTTCCATAAGAATAAGTGTTTAAGGTCTTCCCTCATCTTCGTGACTCCTGGGTGAGCCATGTAAACTACTCTATGAGCCTCACTCAGGATCAACATCCTCAACTCGTTGTTCAGCAGTATGTAGATCCAATTTTCAAACCTCAATAAACCATCACTATCAAATGAAAATCCTTCAAATCGTGGTACCATCATTCTATTTTGTCCAATGAAACCCTTGACCTCTTTGTACAAGTCATCGTCACGCCGTAAAGTTATAATATTTTCACGTAGATTCGTCTGAAGAGGGAGCATCAAAAAGATGCATGGTCTCCAACTCAATGCATACGCCACTCAGTTCATTGTTCCTTTTATGTAAATAATCTTGAA
This sequence comes from Picea mariana, assembly GCA_032191745.1. NCBI lineage: Eukaryota > Viridiplantae > Streptophyta > Pinopsida > Pinales > Pinaceae > Picea > Picea mariana. Next base: position 28,238 of record JASDQU010439293.1, read on the forward strand.
TTCGTACTCGCTAAGCAATTCCAACCAACGTCGGTTTCACGCGTTCATGTCACTTTGCGTAAATATGTGTTGTAGTCCACAGTGGTCAGTCTTTAGATCAAATTTTCATCCAATAAGGTAGTGTCTTCAAACCTTCAAGGCATATACGATGGCTAACAACTCCAAATCATGTGTCACATAGTTCTCCTCATGCCTTTTCAATTTCCTTGAAATGTAAGTGATCACTCATTTGTCTTGCATCAAGACTCCGCCTAAGCCTTCCTTGGATGTGTTAGTGCATACCTAGAATTCCACATCCATGTCAGGGTCCTTTAGTATCGGTGCTATTGTCAACAACTCCTTCAGCCTCCAAAATGCTTCCGCGCATTTCTCGGTCCAAACAAACTTATTGTTCTGCTTCTGCAAGTCCGTGATCGGATTTTCTATCTTTGAAAATCCCTCGATGAACCGTTGATAGTATCCTGCTAAAACCATGAAGCTACGCACTTCTAGTACATTCATCGGTGCAGACCATTCCATAATGGCCTTGACCTTTGCTGGATCCATAGCGATACCTTCACCAGAGATGGCGTGCCATAAGTAGTGGATCTTCGATTGAAAAAACGAGAATTTGGAGAACTTCCCATACAGTTTGTGCCCTCTCAGACACTGTAGTACCAGGAGCAAGTGCTTTTCATGCTCCTCCATCGTCCGAGAATAGATCAAAATATCGTCAATGAATACTTGGACGAACTTGTACAAGTACTTGCAGAACACCCCGTTCATCAAACTCATAAATACCCCTAGGGAATTTGTCAGTCCAAACGGTAAAATATTAAACTCGTAATGTCTAAACCTCATCTTAAAGGCAGTCTTAGGGATGTCATCTTCCTTAATCTATAACTGCTGATACCCTGATCGCAAATCAACCTTTGAGAACATCGTCACGCCCTTCATTTGATCGAACATATCATCAATCCTTGGCAACAGATATTGATTCTTGATTGTGGCCTTGTTCAATTGACAGTAGTCAATGCAAAGCCTCCATGACCCATCATTCTTTCGTATGAAAATAACAGGTGCACCCGACGGTGAAACACTTGGATGTATCAGTCCCAGGTCCAACAATTCTTTTAGCTGCATTCTTAACTTTTGTAATTCTGTGGGTGAAATCCGATAAGGCGTTGTTGCTATCGGTTAAGTTCTCTGTTTTAGGTCTATAGTGAACCCCAATTCCCTATCTGGCGGCATCCCAGGTAACTTCTCTGGAAATACGTCGACAAACTCTCTCACCACCGGAAGGTGTTCTAAACCTTATGTTAATCCCTTCTCGTTTAACGCAAGGATCGCATAAATCTTGCACCCCTTGCGCATGCTCTTCCGTAGCTGTAAGGAAGAGATGAACCTCAGGGAAACTCCCTGGTTCCATCCTAAAATCACATGTCTCTATCCCTCTTCATCAACCAAGCTCAACCATTTCGTCTTACAGTTGAGTATTGTCTCGTGCGATTCCAACCAGTCCATACCAATTATGACATCATAAGATCCTAAGATCGTGACGTACAGGTTCGCCCTTGTGAACAACTCTCCCAGGTTAAGGATATAGCCCATAACCTTTCCTCTAACCTTTTTTTTGGCTCCCGAAGCCGTCTCTACGAAGCTAAACTCATCTTGTTCGACTACCTTTACCTTAATTCTTTTTAGCGTTGCACCAAAAATGAAACTCTCGGTAGCACCAGGATCTATCAAAATACTAAGGGTCTGGTCAGCGACGGTACTTGTCTTCCTGGCGGTTATTCACCACTGCATGAATCCAATGGCCCTTGCCCATATCTCCCACGGTAGTGGGTCTAGCTAATCTAGACACTCTAGTCCTCTTCACAGGGTAGTCGTGCTGGTAGTGTGGCTCCCCACATGTCCAACACCCCTTCTTCGGCCCAGTAGTCCTCATACCCGAAGTAGAAGATGATGACCCACCAGCCTGGAATCCTAGTTTGTTCTGCTGAACAGGCCTAAACTGTTTCTACTACAGTCGATGCTCCTACTAATGCTGTGGTCCCCGATAAGGTGTCCGCTACTAAGGCATCGGTCGTCGAGGTGTAGTGAAAGTGGATCCCCTCTAGAAGCCATGATATCCTGGCATATGTCTAGCTAGTGTCTGATGTTTCTATGCTCCATATGACACCTACCTTGTTGGTCTTGCTGGAGTCTTGCTCTGACCCCCACTGATAAGATCCTTCTCTACTATGAGGGACTTCTGAATGACATCATGCAAGGTTTGAGGCATCAAAATCCTGACCTTTGCACATATGCTACCATTAAGGCTGAACAAAAACCTGTTGACCTTAAGTTTCTTAGTGTTAAGGTGCAGATCATACTGGAGAAGCTCCATAAAATAGGCCTTGTACTCGGGCACCATACGACCACCCTGTCGTAAGGCATTGAACTCATTGAGCTGACACTCAATGAATTCCTTGAACAATTCCCATGACACGTCTTCGAAGACCATGTTCAGTTGTGGTAGGAGCACCTTCCACCATAGAAGAGCGCTTCCTTTCAGTTGGAAGACCTCCATGCGGACCTTAATGTTGGAGGTATAATCATGAAGTGCAAAGCACATAGCCATATTCTCCAACCATGCCTAGGTGGCTGCGTCGTTCAGGGCACCAAAGAAATCGAGAAATTTGACCTTCTCGAGTTCACGGTGAATGCTACCAGTACCAACCAGAGTGTGCAATGGAACCTTAGCTGGTGTCCGTGCCCTAGCCTCATCTCTGATCAAATGGCTAATCAATGCCTCAAATATGCATTGAAAAGATCTCATCATTCCGACAACATCACCAACTGCTATCTGCACCTACCTGACAACTTGTTCATCTCCTTATGGATTATACCCCTCAAGTGTGAATTCTACTGGAGGCATCGTGCCTCCTCCCCTAGCACCCCATCGTCTGTGTCTGCGATGTCCTCTAACCATGATTACATGCACGAATACAAGTCAACTTAATTAGCAACATTATAGTCAAATCATATCAATGAAAGTCGTAGCGATCCCAAGTCACGAGTTGAACCTAGCTCTGATACCACATGTGACATCCCCATATGGTATGACGCCTACGATGTACAACTGGTAAAAGCAGCCTTAAGTTTTTTTTTTTGTGTGTGTGTGTGTAGGAAGGTAATAATGACATTATACTCAACATTGCAACACGACGATGATCACAACACATGCAACTCATGTAACAACAACTTAACGACCTAACATAAAAGCACATCAAGCACCTGGAAGCAATGTATGACATTCAACCAATGAAGAATAAGAATGACTACCCGCCCATCCTACCCTACAATGGTTAGGACCTCAAGGACACATAAGCAACGCTCAAGCCCAGGTTCCCATCGATTTTGACCATTTAAGGTCTCAGGGATGGAGACTATTCTAAGGAACAAGGAGGTGTCTACATCCCACCCGACATAAGAAAACCAAGCCTACTAAGCTAAGGAAAATCATCCTAACAACCCAAAATTAATTACAACAGTAACTAGAACCCTTACAGTGAGAAAACCAAGCACATTAAATGTTTACAAAACCATGTACAAACATTAATTAAAATGAACAACAACAGCCTCAATGGGAAGCGCAAGCTAAAAATGACTTCGTCAACAACCCAACCATTAATAACATCTAAAATAGTCCAACTGACCATCGTGTTTAACATTGGTTACTCATCCAATAGTAAGTCAAATTCAATTAGTCCATAAATTACAATTGTATATTAACATAAAAATCAACAAGTCTGATTGCAATTAGGTCAATGTACGCCAATCTAAATTAAGATTTAAAAGTGTATCAAGTGAGCAAGTCTAAATCACAGCTGGCTCATCAACATACCATCAATTTAATCTTTAATGCAATCATAGTAGGGAATGTCGTGTAAGACATTAACACTTGTTGCTATATAACATTTAACTAGTAGAACTGGTCATTCCATTAAATGATCAGTAGAGAAAATATCAGAGGCTAGGCATTAAAACTTAATATCAAAACACAGTGATTTGATTGAAAGAGATATAACATTTTCTCACTATACTTATTACAGTATTGCCTTGAAAGAATAACATTTAATCAAAATTATATGACATTGACAAATAATATGGTATTGCTTTAATTTAGCAAGCTTAATCTCTACTTAGGGCAATACTCACTAATCTCATTTAACCATTAATCACAATCTAAATGGGCAATTCTAAAATAAACCCAAATTACAATCTAACTATCACTTAACAATATATAACCACATTAGCTATATCAAAGCATAATGCTAAATATGACACTAGTAAACAATTAATTACACATGTCGTCTATCTATGGTAACTATATCACTATCTAACTGTCTATTCACATAAAGAAGGAAACCGCTTGACTAATAACATCATTGTAGCAATTAATGTTTGCAGAGAGGACACTAGGTACACTCAAATTGTTGGAGAAAGAAGGACAATACAACCGTAGAAGGATCAACTCGTGGTCATACTACAACAAACTCAATCAACAATTTGATGGAAAAACGAGGTCCATAAGGAAGTAAACACAACCATCCTTAATGGCATGTCATGGTAATAAAATCAGTGTAACATAAATGAATGAAATCTGTGTAACAGTAAATGAAGTATATGGTCACACTTGTCAGTAATTAAAATTAAAGTGCCAGAATTACATTCATGATGTCGTCAAGCCAGTGGTTGTACATTTAAAATGAGGTGCCATCAACGAAATTTGTATTTGGCAATAATAATATTTCATTACTGAAATAAAGTCGTGGTAACAACAAGGAGGTAGATTCATGATAGTAGGAGTTGTGGTAATAAAATCTGGGTAACAATAAAAATCCGTGTCACCAAAATCATGGTAAAATAACAACAACTCAGTCACATTTATTGGGCGAAAACTGTGGGCATTTCAACAACATTCTATGTCATCCCTTAAAAGCCAAAACGTGGCAATTACAACAAGCTCCAGAAACATTCTAAAGGAAAAATCATGGGTAATTACAGCAACACAGTCAACTTCTAATTATCAAAAATGTAGTCATTCCAGCAAGTAAAATTGTGATTTAAATGGCTACAATCATGGGTGAATTCTACAGCAACACAGTCACAATTTTAGATGGAAAAATCATGGTGCAAAAGGAACCCGAAGGAAATTACCTATTTTCTGTCATGAAATGATAAACAAAACATTGTACCATTACACCAGAAGGGGATTTCATTTTTCCTATCATTAAATAACAAACAATTTGTTGTACCATCACACCAAAAGGGGATTTCATTTTTCCTGCCATTAAATAACAAAAAATTCGTTGTTCCATTACACCAGAAGGGGATTTCATTTTTCCTGTCATTAAATAATAAGAAATTCATTGTGCCATCACACCAAAGGGGATTTCATCTTTCCTGTCATTAAATAACAAGAAATTCATTGTGCCATCACACCAGAGGGGATTTCGTTTTTCTTTTCTTTCATTGTATAATAAACAAATCGTTGTGACAACACACCATAAGGGAATTACATTTTTCCTGTCATTAATAATAATCAATTACTGTATTAACCAAGGGGAAAAACATAGATAAGAAAAACAAAAAAACGTTTTTCCATTCCAGGATACCAAATATAAAAATACAGAGAGAGAATCAAATCGGTTTCCATTGCCAAAATACCAAAACAACGCAGACATCAGTAAGAGGAATGCAAGGATCCAATGGGAAGGGTCCTGGAATGATTTCAGGAGTTCGATCAGTCAAGGCATAGAGAAAACCAACCAGAACACCAAATAATCCACACGCAGAGGTCATTGTTAGATGGCGGAATCAACAATCATCCAGGGAAAACATCAAGGGTAGCCGGCTAACACGTTCATCCTTCGCTCATCATTCTCGCACAAAAAAGCAGGGCGTTGAGATCCATAGGTCTTTTAACGCTAAGGCGACAACCGTAGATCAGGCTCTTGCCCGATTTCTCAGGCGAGGAATGGTGAGCTAGGGATGAAGGCTAAACAACCACGAAGGTCACAATCAACACAGTAAGGTGGTCAAGACATGCGGGAAAATGAAGGCCATGGGAGTCAACAACAATCGAGCTAGGCTAAGGAAAGTTTTATTCATCAATTTAAAAAAAAACATCAGTTTACTTCTCCATTAAATAAGAATATCCAAGCATAAGTCCTAATACATTCTACCATACAAAAATGAAGAAAGAGTATCGTTGCCTATTCAGAGTGGACGACCCACGTGCTCCTTGCAACTCCTGCGTGTTGATCGATGATACTTCACTGGTACCTCCCAGCCAATGTTAGGGGTAATCTTCTTCCCCTTTAGCCCCCCAAGCCGCAAAGGGGCCACAAACTCACTATCCAGAGATTTCGGCTAGCTCCCAGCTCGCCTTGGAAGGCTGAGCTACCACTCCTCACCGAGCTAGGCATCCCAACTCCCACAAGTTAATTCAGTCAAGTAGATATTTCTACAGCGTAATGTTATGCAAACAAAATCTCCCCAACCTCCATCTCCTCCCTTCATTATATAGAGTTTTGTGGTTCCTTACTTTCCTAAAATCTCGTTTAATTAAGTTTTTAAAATTTAATTCCTAAAAATTCCTCCCCGTGCAAGTGTCACCCATCCCCTTCATTCCTCCATAAATTAATTTCTTTAATATATTAATTATCTTTATTTCCCTCACCCACCTAGAAATACTCCTAGGATCACTCCTAGGTGTCCCTATATTCTCTTACAGGTTTTAATGGCTTTCCCTATTATTAAATTGCTAGTTCAGTTTAAATTAGAAATCTCTTAAATGGTAGATACTTTACTAAGTTTGACTTTCCGCTTTTTCCCTTATGCTCCCTTTTTCCCTTTTTATGTTTACCTTTTTTCCTAGTTTCCTAATATTTTAGATTTTCCCTCTTTCCCATTTTTATTTAGAACTCAAAAAGGCAGGTGTGGAGATTAACCCCTTTTTCCATTTTCTCTTTTAATTATATATATTAAATTATCATAAAATAATAAAATGATTAATTCCCTTTTTAAATTTTAATCCAACATATTTTTTTTGTTATGAATCAATTTAATTTCTTACTCCCTTCATGTTACAAGATTTAACAAAGAGTATAATTATTATTTATGTTGTTTTTATTTTTATGAATATTATTTTTTTTATAGATAGATAAAATTTTACCACTAGCATAATTTAGACATAGACCTTAAATTTTTGTATAGGGAGACATTTAATTAGGGAATTTGTTTTAAAAATTTCTTAACATGTTATTCATCCTAAGGCCATCTAGGTTCATTCCTCTATCCTCAACAATGCGACGTGACCTTCAGGATGCATTACATGCTCCAAGGGTTTCACTCGCCTTAATTTGTTTCCCTTGTGGGACGTTCCCTTCAGGATGCACTACGTGCTCCAAGGGTGCCACTCGCCTCTCTTCATTTTTCTTGTGCAACGTGCCCTTCAGAACGCGCCACGTGCTCCAAGGGTGCCACTCACCTCTTGACTGACTTGGTAGACATCAATAACCCCTGGAGTCAATACTCTACTAGGTAAACTTGTGGGAGACTAAGGGCCTCTAAGGAATAAGGCCTCAACCTTATTGCGCACCCCTTAGAATCATCATGAGCGACTGTCGCAGTCTGCCCTCATGGTATCGTGGGTCCTCTCGAACTAGGTAAATGTTAATCTACAGTTCGAGCCACGACGGGAGTGCTAGTAGGTTGTGGCAAGGCTATTGTCCACACCTCTCACTCAACATCTCTAGTAGTCCTGCGTGACCCCTTTAATCCACATGTGAGTCTGGTCGGCAAGCTATCGTTAGCCTGCATCATCAACAAATCATGTCAGAACATATCCATATCATATCATCTAATCAGATGCACTAATATCACAGTAAAAAAATCAAACCCCAATGGTACACTCTCTGACTCGATTTGAAGTCCAAGGGGTTCCATCGATGCCTCTGCATTCTCGAGGTCCAAAATCCTGCACACTCAGTAAACCGAGTCAATAGCACCTATCTATTTCAATGCAGTAAAACAAAATTTCATCAACCCATAATGCCTCATAATCAAAATCAAAAGTTTTAATATCATAATAATCCAGATCACTTGCGAGCAAGTGTCCTCAAAGAATAAGTTTGCTCAGTATGCCAAAGTGGGGTGTTACATACACCCCCTCTTGGTCTAAACTTTGTCCCGAAGTTTCACAGTATAAATGTCAAAATAAAGTGTATCATAGTATCATATGTCTATCTATCAAACAAAAATGGAAACTGTTGGCGCATATCATATGCGTCCTCCTAGGTCATCGTGTGAGGACTATAATTGTCCCACTGGACCTTGAACTTCTCTATCATTTGACGTCATAGCTGTCGAACACGATGATCCAAGATGCAGATCGTCTTAGCCGTGAGCACCCCCTCATCTGTCACCTGCAAGGAAATCGTGTCAATAACATGTGTAGGATCATTAATATAATGTCTCAAAATAGATACATGAAAAACATCATGCATGCACCTCAAATAATCAGGCATGGCTAGTCAATAGTCCACGGACGCCTTTCTCTCCATAATCTTGAAAGGTCCCATGAACCTAGGAGAGCATTTATCTCCCTTCCCAAACTTGATCAAATTTTTTGCGGTTTAACCTGCAAGAAGACTCGATCGTCGACCTCGTAACTACGGTCTACACGGTGTGCATTGGCATAACTCTTCTATCGATCTTGCACTTTTTTAATCCCTTGTATTATTATTTTCATTTTCTCCTCCATTTCTTGGATCACTTCTGGTCCCACCAATACCCTATCCTCAAGTCGATCCCAACTCAAAGGCATATGAAACGGTTTCCCGTAAATAAACTCGAAAGGCGTCATCTTAATGGTGCTCTGGTAACTGTTGTTGTAAGCAAACTCCACTAGTGGCAATAATTCTTCCCTACTCTTTTGTTGGTCCATCACATACATGCGCAACATGTCCTCCAAGGTCTAGTTCATTCATTCGGTCTGCCCATCAGTCTCCGGGTGATACACAGTACTAAAGTTAAGTTGGGTTCCCAAGGCCTCTTGGAAACTCGTCCAAAATCGTCTAGTAAACATCGATCCTCAATCAGAGATAATCCTCTTTGGCAAGCCATGCAGGCTCACAATCTCACTTATGAAAACTCTAGCTATGTTAGGTGCCTAATACATCGTACACATAGGAATAAAGTGAGCACTCTTTGTCAGAGTGTCTACTACTACGAAAATCGAGTCATGTCGCCTTGTTGTCAGTGGAAATCCAACAATAAAATCCATTGAAATAACCTCCCATTTCAATTCTGGAATAGCGTGTGGTTGTAGTAATCTTGTTGGGTGTCTATGTTCATCCTTTACCTGCTAACATTCTAGACATTTGGCCACATAGTTGACTATGTCTGCCTTCATTCCCTTCCAGAAGAATAAGGGTTTAAGGTCTTCCCTCATCTTCGTGACTCCCAGGTGAGCCATGTAAACTGCTCTATGAGCCTCAGTCAGGATTAACATCCTCAACTCATCATTCAGTAGTACATAGATCCGATTTTTAAACCTCAATAAACCATCACTATCAAATGAAAATCCTTCAAATCATGGTACCATCATTGTGTTTTGTCCGATGAAACCATCGACCTCTTTGTACCAGTCATCGTCACGCTGTAAAGTTAGAGTATTTTCACATAGATTCGTCTAAAGAGGCAGCACCAAAAATATGTGTGGTCTCTAACTCAATGCATCT
>JASDQU010439294.1:0-33516 GCA_032191745.1 Picea mariana
ATGGCTTAAGGCCCACCTACGAGAATGAGTCATTCTCGCAGGTCCCATATGGGCCACTTGCGAGAATTCCTCCACGCATATATGGTCCAAAAAATGAATTAAAACAGAACTTTTAACCAATGAAATCTAAATTTTAAACCATGAAAAGATCAGGAATGAAGAACTTACCAAGATGTTGTTAACGGCTCATCAAATGATCACCCGTAGCTCCCGAAAATAGACATCGAATGCAGAGGGTAAAATGATGGTTTTTGGAACTCAATGGTAAAAATGAGAAATGATATGGTAAATTTAGTTATTTACTCATTTTAATTACTTTTTACTATATCAAATTTGGGTTTTTTATGTTTATTAATTATTTAAACCTAATAACTAATGTGAAAATGAGTGTAATGACTTGCAGGTATGAAATATGGATGATTATGGATAGATTTTTACCTGGTGTGGTGTGATTTTAATTGTTTTTTTGTAGTTTTTACATAAAACCTCGAGCGCCTTTTGTCCGTTCTTGTGCTTGTAAAAAACATAAGAACATGATCGAGTGTCGTTTTATCACTTTTTTAGGCTCGCTGTGGTTATACGAAAAAAGAACCCCCCTGGAGTTTTGTTTAATCTCTTTTCAAACTCTCTAAACATGAAAAAATCGCTGAGCAACCTTGCTACGTTCATGCTCGATAAAATATTTGAAGTACGCGTCTTTTGAGCGATAGTTTAATCCTTTTTCAGTCTCGTTGGACTACTGTACGAAAAATGAACTGAGAGAGTTCTCTTTTAAGTGTTTTTCCAAACTCTATAATCTTGAAAAACCTTCGAGTTTACTATCTCTGGACTCGTTAAAAAAACATTGACAGATTTGTAATGGGACCGAACCACTCCTTTCTAGGGTTCGTTAAAAATACTCCGAGGGACTCATCAGAAAGATGAGCTTATATCAACAAGCATATGTAATCGTCTTCAAGCTTGCGTAAAAATAAAGAGGTACTTGCCAGAAATGGTGGGGGAAAATTTGGGAAAGGGATATGTTTCATCTTTGTATTGATTGGCAGTAAGTGTCGCTCTTGAACATGACACCCCCTATTCATCATTGAAGTTGGTTTGGGAAATCCATCTGTCTCTCCTTCAATTAATTACAAGGTCATTCCATGTGTCATCTTTGAGTCAATGCTGCCAAATCATTGGTTGTTTCGTTCATATTTTCAAGAGAAGTTCATTCAAAACCTTTATTGAGTCGGCCATCTACAGTTATCCATTCTCTCCGTGTCGGCCTTCCTTGTGTCCAGTCCAATTTGCAAAATTCTCTGTTTCACCTTCAAACTCTGTTACTCATTTCGTGTCATTGATGGGGGATACATCAAGGCCCTCCTGTGATGAGTTTTGTTCTGTCGACTTCAACTCATTATCCGGAATCAAGACTTAGAAATTATTTAGCACCTTGGAGCTTGCATGCCTCAATGGCAAGTTTCCTCGCTTTTGACAGTGGGTTTACATCATTGACCGATGATCGAGAGATTCTTTCGGACGCTCAACATCAACTCATTTATTCACATTCAATGGATTGTACTATAGTACCTTGGGAGTCATTGAAATCAATGGTTATTTCTCTCTCTCTTGTTAACGGTTACATCAATGACCGATAATCAAGTGGTTTCTGCCATGTTTGACTTCAACACATGTAATCACATGGTTAGATTCGTACTTTGGGCAACGAGATTGAAGACCCTGGATATTATCTTTGGGATCCAGGTTGCGATAGAGTATGTATAATTTGTGACACATAGATCCATTGTGTATGTTTCGTGGCTATGTCGTCTTGATTGAAAATTTGTCACATAGATCCATAGTGTATTCAGGTGGCTATGCTATATTGTGATAGCATGGAACCACAGTGTATGATTTGTGGCCATGACCTTTGTTTATGATGTTATCAGTCTATGATCTGAGTATGGGAATGCCTACCTCAGAAATTGGTTTACATGATATTCTGTTGATGCTTGGATGTTTGCAGGTCTTCGATTAGATGTGCTCTTGGTTCTTGACATAGACATGCAACTTACAAAGTATATCGACTGTCACTGGTTCCAATCTCAGACTTTGTGGAGCATTCTGTTATACATAATTTTGGTTGTTAAGATGATGTAATGATGATATAGAAATCGGGCTCTTCACTAGAACACTTTCCTGAGAAAAGTTACCTTTGTCTGCTTCCAGAAATCATATTTTTAAGGGAGGTTCGCAGGCTACCTATATATTTGCCTGCGAGAATGCATGATTCTCGTAGGCTGAATTAAGCTAGAGTGCAAGGGGTTCACACTGTACCTAACTATCAGGGTGCGAACATCTTCTAAAGGAAGGAAAAAGATAAATTCTCGAACCTTCTAGAAGGGAATCTTCTAGAATGATGAGTTGGCATTCGAATGGTTATCTAAGTACTGGTTTTCCTGATATATTGGGATCATTCCTATCCAAGTAACTAATCTATTCTCTCCTATATATTGAGGGGATTGCTCATGGGAAAGGTTAGAAGCAAACTAGCAAGATAATTATTGGAGAATTAGTGAAAGATTGTATCAAGGACTGATGCTACAACAGCTAGAGACACCAGCAAGGTTATCAAAAGTGGTTGATTTTCTGCATGCATGAGAAAGTGTCTGTGTCAGAGCTAGGAGCCATCGAAAGGAGGTTTACAACATCAAGGCTCAGGTTGTAAGTTTCACTTTCAATCAATATAATACAGTAATATGTCCCTTTCCCATAAAGCCAATGTCACTTTATTACATAACTCCTTGATCATATGTATAGATTAGCTATTGAATATATTGAATTTTCTTTACTTCGATTGGTTTAAATTGTTGTGATCTTGACGGTGCAAGAGCATTGGAGCGAAGCTAGACAACAAAGACCCAAGGAAGCGATCACAAGGTATGTTCATGATTCTTCCCTCCTAGTCCATTCAATAGTATAAATCTAGGGAAAGAGTATTATTCTGTCCTGCTTTGTTCTAGATCCAGGTGGATCTAGGGAGATCGGTTTGTGTCTGCACTTACGGATTAATCCTGAAACAAAATTGGTGACTCCACTGGGGAACAATCCCATTTTTTGGTGGCTTTTTGTATTTTCTGTGGCCATTTTCTCTAGTTTCATTTTTCTCTTGTCTTGTCAGTCTCTGAGTCTTCATGATATCCTGATAGACTTACTGGGTTCGGAATCCTATTTGAATTTTACTCGATTTTTCAAAAATTTTGTCATATTCAGAAGTTCTCGCACTGTGTTTAACTGCAGACTACAGCCTGCGAGAACTGTTCAGGTTCACACCCTGCACATAGGGTCCAGTGCGAACACCTCGCACCTTGCTACAAGATAGCCTGCGAGAATCTTAGCTTCTCGCACTGTGTTACACTGCTTTCCTGCGAACAAGATTTTTGAAAATTTTGAAATTGACTTTTGACTACTCAGAGCAGTTGATTCACATTTGATAGGCTTATTGGATCATTGATTGATACAGCTCATGCTTTAATTTGCATGCTTGAACTATTTTAGGGTTTCAAGGTGTTTCTTATCTTTTGTAGCTTGCTTTCATTTCTTAGCTCTTATTGGCAAATTCATTCTCTCTAACTTGTGGAGTTGAGTGTGTCTGATTGGCTAAGAGCCAGTGATTGGTTGAGAGTTAAGTGTTTGGTGTTTCTCATTTGCTTGTTGGTTCGAAAGAACATTTTCGTTTGCATTGAGAAGACTCATTCGTTTGCTCTTTGTTTTGTTTTTGCTTTCATTGAAAGAGTTGATTGGGTTGTTATTGCTTGATTCTTTATGATTTGATTTTTTGATTTATGATTGCTATAGTGGGAATTCTTTTTGGAAAGTGAACAATAATTGTTTCTTTCAAAAATTTTGTTTTTGTCTTCTAGAAAACATTGAAAAAATCAAATTTTATAGTTTGTTGATGTACTTGAAAAAGACACATAGAGATTGTCCTTTGATAAATGATTGTTTGCATTGACATCTGAAAGGAAATTGTGCATTGCATTGTAGTATTGAGTTGATTTGGAAAATTTTCTCTCTCTCCCATAACTAGGATTCATGGAATGAAAAGATTCATACTTCATTATTGTCCTTGCATTATTTGGGTCAGAGTCATACAACATGAGTTTCACTTCCATTACCTTTGAGTAAACAACAACTCTTAAAAACATTGCGTAATCTTAAAATTTATCTAGTAACTCTTTTCTAGGGCTCTTATACACCAACATTTAGCTAGGCTGGCACTTTGGAGTAGGACGAGAGATAAACTCTCCAAAATCTCAAAACACACAATAGCATCTTGAGTTAGGGAGTGTTAAATTCCATTTGCAGAATATTGTCCTGGGAATCCCTTCTAACACAAGGGTCAAGCACTAGGTCGCATTGGTGTTGGCAGAGTTACTAACCCTACTTTGTTGACATCAGTGTAGAGATTGCACATATTAAGGGGATCACTCCGCGTTATACCCACAATGATGAGTGGAAGCCTTTTGAGTTGATTTTGGGCTAGATACCCTGCCCTTGCATGTGGATCGGACTGACGACTATTCCCCCAGGATTTATTGTTGTTGGTGGTAACGTTAGTTTCCTATCTCTCTAGGTTCTTACCCAAGGTGACTGTGGAGGGGAAAGTCTTCATGGTACCTGTAATTGACGTTGATCAAACTCACTCGAGCTCCTTGGAGGGTATACCCATGATTATGTGTGAGAGCTTGCACCAGGAGAGATAGCAGGTCGTCAACGTAAATTTTCCACCTTAGCCCTGTCCCTTCTCATCTCGTTGTTGCGACGTTGGATTTAATCACCAACTAGTGGCTTCGAAATTAGAAGGTATTGTTTGCTTGGTGATTGCTTCCTAGATTTTCTTTACTAGTGTGTGTTTTTTTTTTCTCGAAGTTGACCATAGGATTTTCTTCACGGAGCTGGTTACTTGTTTACAATTGCTCCCCCATGACGTTCACGTAGAATGCAAGGTTTATCTCCGAAACATCCGGACATTTCACAACCCTTGCATACAGCGACACCTGAGGGTACCCCTGAAGGTTCCCCTCATCAGAGTGAAGTCCAAGACATTTCTGCACCACCTCCACGGGTAGAACGTACTGATTCTCTAGAAGAGTTTCGAATTACCAATACTAGAGAAGACTATCGCATTCGCCATGGTGAATGACCTTTTGTGCAATTAAATCCTCTTGAAGAAGCCATTGTTACATCTTCTGAATCGACCGTTGGGCCTTCTCATGGTGTAGTAGGCCAAGATCCTTTTTGGTCGTGTAATTTCTGACGTGTCCTTTTTGGTACTGAGCCACCTACCATCTACCAAATCAACCCTCCTGTGTCTTCTAAGACAGAAACTACACCAGAGACTACCACTTATCACTTTGTTCTCCCTCCCAAGATGGCTCATCTCGCGAATACTACGAGTGTCCAAACCAAAATTCCTGCAACTACTCTTGCTCCTATCAATACCCAGCAAATACCTGAGGTCAACCCGAATTTACCCCCTGGTTACCATGCGTTGAATGATTTGTTGAATGCTTCCAATCCAACACCTCCGCAAACCCTAGTCGGTTCTCCAGGTGGTCCTCCTTTTGCTGGGCAACCCATTCCCAGTTTTATCCTGACACTCCCTCAGTTTCCTTCTGGTAATCCTAATGCTAGTAGCACTATCCCAGCTGTTGCACCCAACTTGCAGATTCTTGTGGGTGGATAGGGTGGTACGGTTCCTTTTCCTTTTCCTGGACACAATACAGTTACTACGCAACCTACGGTTGGCACACAACTTCCAGGGGGAACTATACCTACGATCGGGGGACCAACCTCACCTTTTGGAAAAAATATACCTCCTGAATTGTCCCAATATTGGAATCAGCTTCTACAAAACTTTCCTCAAAATGCTGGGGGGTAGCAAACAGTCCCTACTGTAGGCCAACCATATCCTAGTGTAAATAATCCTATTTGGGGTCAAGGAAAAACTACTCAACCTCAGGTCCCTGCTCAAGCTCAAGGTTACAATCCTTGGGGCTACTATCCTATCCGGCCACCACAGACTCAGCCAGGGTCTTCCCTCTACGGACAGTCTACTTACGCTCCTACTGGTTTTCTGACAGGGCTTTCACCCCAAAGCCATCAGTACCCGAAATTAAACCAACAGTTACCTTTTATTTCTACTTTGGATTTGCTAGATTTGTCTAGGATTCTAAATGATCCTATTCGTCACTCTCCCCAATGGCCTGCTATTCCTGCTAAGCTTCCATCGGATATTCCAAAATTCAATGGCAAGGTGAGAGAGGACCCAAATAATCATGTCATGACTTTTGATTTATGGTGTTAGTCCAACTGGTTGATGGATGAATCCATTTGTCTACGTCTTTTTCAACGCACCCTTACTGGTTCGGCTACGAAGTGGTATATTGAATTTCCACGAGGTTTCTTTTTTTATTTCAACACCCTAGCTATGGATTTTCTTACACATTACTAATTACCGATCCATTACGATATTGGAACTGAGATATGGAATTCTTTCAAATAAACTAAAGGCACTCATATATCAGATCATATTCATGAGTGGCGAAGGAGACAACGTCTCATTAAACTTGAATTCCCTGATCAGTTACTGGCAGAATGGTTTACGAAATATTTCGTGAAAGAAATTGGTAAAGACATTGCTATGGGTGGTGTTGTTACAGAGGAGCAGGCTATAAGTCGTGCTCAGTATCTTGATCTCATTTATTCATAAATGGGAACACTTTACGATTTTCTCCCTGAACTACCTCATCCTGGTACTTCTAGCACCACAACTACTCCATCTGCCTCGCATGCAGCTGATGGTGTGATTCGTACTGCTCATACCCACTCGCATTCTATTTCAAGTATAACCCCTAAGTCTACATCTTCTAATGTTCAAAATGCTCCGTCTCCTACCCCTTCCACCGGTAAAACTTCTGAAGTGAATGTTGTTCAGTCTACATCGACCGGTAAAAATAAATCAAAGAAAGGAAGAGGAAAGAATAAGGAGAGTAAAAATAATAATCAAATTGAGAAAACTAAAACCCCTCCTGTTGAAGACCGGGATAAGCGCAAACCACACTACCCTTGCCTTATCTTTGGTGATGATCACTACACAAAATATTGTCCGAGACGTGCCAAGGTAACTAAGTTCCTTCAAGGAATGCCAAAACCATCTACGCCGACCGTCTTGTCCCAACCCTTCCCGTCTCAGCAACAGGCCTCGTTGGTCATCCATGACCAACCCTCTACTTCTACGACATCATATGTTTTGATGTGTACCAGTGATTCAAAGAAAGACAACATTGCACTTACCACTAGAGCTAAAGATTATACTCCCTCTAAGGACAAGGTTGATGATTTACCTCCTGATTTGGTACAACCCTCTCCTCCGAATCCACCTACGAATGGTCCTCTTCATCTCGAATGACCGAGTCTTGATACAGTTATATGACCACCCCCAAAAGGTGTCGTTAAGAAATTGGCCTTCAATCCTCATGCTCGTGCGGCCCAGAACTATAGCATTGTCGAAGATATGGCCCAAGCACCTTCAGCGATGTATGCCCTTGAAGTCCTTCAATCTTGTCCTGCACAACGAAGGGCTCTTTTGAAATCTATAGGTGAAATTGATCCAACAAATACGAATTTGATAGTCTTTGACTTGGAAGACCATATTAGAAGTTTACCCCCACAGCTCGTGTTTCAGATACAATTTGTTGTTTCCGACAAGAACATTTGTCGAATGGTTTTCGATGAGGGTGCCTCTACGTGTGTAATGTCTTTTACTTGTTGGAAAGCCATTGGCTCTCCTCCTTTAAATGAATCACAAAATACTTTGAAAGCCTTCAATGGCTTTGGTTTTAAGCCTTACGACGTTCTTCCATCATTTCCTGTTACCCTAGAAGGTAAGACAGTCCAAGTTGAAGTGGAAGTTTTTTATGCTCCCCTGGATTATAATCTTCTTCTTGGTTGTAGCTGGATAGATTCTATGCGCGCTGTTGTGTCAAAACTTTTCCGTGTCATACGATTTCCTCACCAGGGAAAAGTTGTTACGGTTGATCAACTTGCCTTCTTTAATTCTGATACTCGCACTGGCAACGTGTCGTTTTTAGCTAAAACCCCACCGGGTTACGAGAATGTTGGTGTCAGTATTTTAAAAGACTCTTCGTTAATGGGTACTTTCCCCATACCTCGACCACCTGATATTCCACACCCATTGGTTGCTTCTATTAATATGATTTCCGTCATACCTCATGAGCTTCCTGTGTCTTCTGACCCTTGGATAGTCCCTGATCCCGGAGATCATACTCGTTTCGGCGACGTTATGTCGTTAAGTCCGATTGAGTCTGCTTATCAAGCCATTCAATCGACAACCCTTTTTACACCTTCTCTTGATGAGTTGTCTCCCGGTCCTTTCTGTTTCATCTTTCCCACTGATGAGATGATCATGTCCGTCATGGAAGACACCCCTTGAGACGATGGGCATCATCGTTCCATCCTATTTTTGCAACCACACACTCTCGAGAACTACCAATGGATTTTGACTCCGTCGACCGTTGTTGTCATATTGACCGTTCCCGAATATACACGTGATGTGTTTGCGGAAGGGAACCTCAGTAATATTTCTCCCACGATACCCATTGATATATCAGTTAAACCTGGGATATTTGAAAATGTTCACATTGGAGCTTCTTGTTCTCCAGAGGAAATCATCACCTATACGTCTCTGTTTAAAGAATTTTGTGACATATTTGCCTGGAGTTACGAAGAAATTTCAGGTATCGACCCTGCCATTGTGGGGCATGAGATTAAGACATACCCCGGAGCTAAACCAGTACAGCAGCGCCTTCGTCCAGTTCATCTACGTAAAGCGGCAGCTATCAAACTCGAAGTTGAAAAACTTCTCAAAGACGGTTTTATTTATCCCGTGGCTCTGACAGAATGGGTTTCCAACCCTGTACTGATTGATAAGAAAGGTGGTAGTATACGGGTTTGTGTTGATTATCGGGATATTAACAAAGCCTGTCCGAAAGACAACTTTCCAACCCCTTTCATCGACCAGATTGTCGATGACTGTGCCGGCGGTGAAATCTTTTCTCTAATGGATGGATTTTCCAGCTATAATCAAATTAATATCACTCCTGAGGACCAACATAAAACTGCTTTTATCTTTCCTTGGGGTACTTTCTCCTATAGAAAAATTTCCTTCGGTCTTAAGAATGCTGGTGTGACATTTCAACGTGCTATGTCTTATGAATTTCATGATATAAAGCATATTGTTCAACCTTATTTGGACGATTTGCCAACTCATTCTTTACGCCGAGTCGATCACCCCAATCATCTGTAAGAAATTTTCGTTCGTTGTCGGTTCTATCGCATTTGTCTAAATCCTCATAAATATGTCTTTTGCGTAGAGTCTTTTCGCCTTCTAGGTTTCATTGTTTCACGTCAAGGGATCCGAGTAGATCCTCTTAAGGTTGAGGCGATTCTTAATCTCCCTCCTCCTTCTTCACTGCGCCAGTTACAAAGTTTGCAGGGGAAAGCAAACTTTCTTCATCATTTCATCCCTAATTACGCCGAGATTACTCGTGGTTTACACGTCTTCTAAAGAAAGGTTCAGAGTTTGTCTGGGATAAAGCTGCCAACAACGCTTTTGAAACTTTGAAGTTGTCCCTCACGAAAGCTCCACTTCTTTTCCCTCCTGATTATAGTCAGGATTACTTTCTTTATTTGGTTGCCTCCGAGTATACTATTGGCATGGTTCTCGTTCAAGAGGATGATGCACACAATGAACATGTTATTTATTACTTGAGTCGAAGTCTCACTTCCACTGAAATCAAGTACCAACATGTTGAAAAACTGGCTTTGGCTGTTGTTCAAGCAGTTCAACGTTTTCGTCATTACATTCTATCCAAGAAAACTACAGTGATTTAACACTGTAACCCCATACAACATATATTGACACGTCAATTGATGGGGGGAAAGTACTCCAAGTGGATTGTCATTCTCCAGGAGTTCAACTTGGAATTCGATTGTGCCATGTCGAAGAAATCCTTAGTTTTTTCTGAAATGATTTGTGATTTTCCCCACTCTGCCACGAAAAATGTAGCAGTCGATTCATTACCTGATGAATCTCTTTTCCTTATCAACACTGATGATATTTGGTATGGAGATATCATTATATATCTCCAAACCCATACTTTTTGGCCTGCTTTGTCTAGTGTTGAATGACGTCGCATCTGTTATCAAGCTCATCAGTACATTATCCTTGGAGATACTCTTTACCGTCGAGGAATTGACTCTATTTTTTGACGTTGTTTGACTTTTGATGAAGCCGAGAAAGCTCTGAATGACTACCATTCTGGAGCATGTGGTGGTCATATGTCTAGGTATGCTACTACCCAGAATATTTTACGTGCAAGATATTTTTGGCCTTCCTTGTTCAATGACTGCATTACTGCTGTTCATAAGTGCCATGCCTGCCAGACCTACAATCAAAAAATTAGGTCGCATCCTGCTCCCCTTCATCCTGTGGTCTCAGTTGGTCCTTTTGCAAAATGGGGCATTGATTTCATGACATGTCACCCTCACTCGGCCGGGGGGCATGGTTACATTATTGTAGCTGTTGATTATTTTACAAAGTGGGCCGAGGCGATGCGAACATTTGATAATACTGGAAAGAATGCAGTGTTATTTCTTTTCAACCATGTCATATCTCATTTTGGTGTTCCTCGGGCTATCGTTACCGATCACAGTAGTCATTTTATGAATTTTATGATTTCTGAACTTACAGAGAAGTTGGGTCTTCGTCATGATAGCTCAACACCCTATTATCCGCAAGCCAATGGCCAAGTCGAAGCAATCAATAAGGTTCTTATAACTATGATTCAACGGATGATAGGAATTCATAAGACCAGTTGGCATACGATGTTGTTTTCGACATTGTGGGCATATCGGACATTTGTTAAATTCTCTATGGGGTTTACGCCCTTTCGATTAGTCTATGGCATGGAAGCCATTCTTCTAATAGAATGTGAGATACCTTATCTGAAGCTAGCTGTAGAACTCTTACCCAATACTTCTGCTGAAGAGGAATGTCTGTTGTATCTGATGTGATTAGACGAGACTCGACGTGACGCTACTCTAGTAATAGAAGCCTAGAAGAAACGTGTTAAGGCACAATATGACAAGCATGTCAAGCCTCGTGTTTTCTCTGAAGGATATCTTGTTCTTCTATATGAACAAGATAAAGATGTCTTAGGAGCTGGGAAATTCGAACCAATGTGGCGTGGTCCTTACATTATTCGTAGAGTGTTGGAAAAAGGAGCGTATGAGATGGTTGATTATGATGGTATACCTTTGAGTGAACCCAGGAATGGGTTGTACTTGAAGAAGTACTATGCATAAGTTATTTGTGCAGAAGTACTTGTATTTTATGTATCATACTTTGTGTCTGTTACTTTAGTTTACTTTTGACATTATCTGGTATCTGCCTTTACGTGACATTGTGTTTAATTGCCAGATGTCGGAGTATTCGCTACCTTATATTGGCTTCACTGATGGTGCTAGCCGTAGTACTCGGAACTTAGCTTCCGCTGCATGGGAAATCTATGCCCCAACAAACGAACTTATATCTTTACGAGGTGTATGTCTTGGCCGAGCAACCAACAATATCGCAGAGTGTAGTTTTGTTATTGAATTATTGGTTGATGCTATCTCTCTCGGGATTCGTCATTTGGTTGTACGACTCGACTCACAGCTTGTAGTACTAAAGCTAAGTAATGTTTACTCTATCCGAAGTCCTACTTTGTTAAGGGTATATTTGCGGATTCGCCTCTTGGAATGATATTTTGATCACATTGAATATCATCATATTCCTAGACGTCTTAATACATTAACAAATGCACTAGCTAATTATGTATTGGATAGAAATTTGAACCGTTTATAAATCAAACACATTTAAATCCACACAATGTAAAGTAAGCCGGTAGAAACCACTTGTATATATATAACGATCAAAAGAGTTTGTTTTTACAAAAGTTTGTCTGAAGACCAAAATATCAAAAATTGAAGCTTATAGCTTCTACAAGGTGACGTCACGGATGACGTTCATGGTAACACACTACTGCCCTAGCTACTCTGCGGAGCAGTCGACCCATAGCTGCGGAAACTCCTATAGTGTGACGCTGATTGCGTCGTGGAATTTCTTTTAGAGTCATATCTGGAATATCAGCTGTCAGGCCCTCTAAATTATGCTCCACCGTCAGGTAATCCTCGGCATACTGTGGTACTGCTACTACTACCTCTCCTTCTCACTGGATAGGAGAAGAGACAATAGGTCTATATTCTCCAACATCTGTGTTATCGACAACATTTTGTGTTAGTCTTTGGATAAATTTATAAAACAAAAACATTTAAATATGATAAAAATTCAAAAACATTTTAAAAAGAGAAAATTTGTGTTTTTCTTACCGAGGTATCCCCACTGAGCATCCTCAGGTAGTGCTATATCTGCATCCCCTCAGAAATCCAACCCAGCATATGCGTAGTCATCAACCAACAACATCTGGTTTTGCAACCAGTCAAAGAAAATATCGTCATATTTGACGATGGGTCCTGCCACGTGCTGGGCCATGAGCCGACACCATCGTAACATCCTTGGATCCCTAGGACTAGGAAGGTCCCACTCAGCCTGTAGATGAAATACAGGGACCCTCTCTAGGAACAAGGACACTAACAAAGAACCATAACCAAACTGTTTCAGTTCTCCCCGTCTACACTTAGTCAACTGTTTTTTGATATTGCGCAATACTGCATCATCCCAGTTAAATACTCAGGGCTCATTACATTCGATGGCGTACTGGAAATAGCTATAGAATGCCATATAGGGAGCGACACTTCCAGCCATCCGAGCAATCGTAAAGAGAATAGTGTGGAGAGTCAATTCAGTTACTCCCCAGATTGCCACTTTCCCTTTCTTTCTTTCGGCCTTAGGTACGTAGTATTGGTTGCAATATTCACTCATTTTTAACCCGCCTGCTCTGCTGCCGGTCAGAATGACATAGGACCCACGCCTGGACAATCCAGTCAAGAAATATATGTCCTCAATTTCAATGGCTAATGTGTGATCTCCTACAATAAAGACTTGCTTGTCCGGATCCCACATTCGGACTAGATACTCCAACAATCGGACTTGGGCTCTCATGCCCGGGATACAGAAGTATTATAAGAGACCACAATCTCTTAATGCCGCTATGGTGGGAGGGTGATTTTTGGCATTTGCATTATCTTCCTCATGTTCTCGTTCCCGCCACTCAAGCACCATGTTTGTGGCTATATACCTACATAAGAAACATATAAAGATGATTAATGATCTTATTCATGTAATAAATCTTTTCCATTGGCTAAACGTTTCACAAATTTTTGAGTTTTGCGCTACTCGCAGGTGCCATACTATGTACAGTGCGAACTTCTCACAGGCGGCTTAAGGCCCACCTACAAGAACGAGTGATTCTCACAGGTCCCGTATGGGCCACTTGCGAGAATGCCTCCATGCATATATGGTCCAAAAAATGAATTAAAACAGAACTTTTAACCAATGAAATCTAAATTTTAAACCATGAAAAGATCACGAATGAAGAACTTACTAAGATGATGCTGATGGCTCGTCAAATGATCACCTGTAGCTCCCAGAAATCGACACTGAATGCAGAGGGTAAAATGAGGGTTTTTGGAACTCAATGGTAAAAATGAGAAATGATATGGTAAATTTAGTTATTTACTCATTTTAATTACTTTTTACTATATCAAATTTGGGTTTTTTTATGTTTATTCATTATTTAAACCAAATAACTAATGTGAAAATGAGTGTAATGACTTGCAGGTATGAAATATGGATGATTATGGACAGAGTCTTCCCTAGTGTGGTGTGATTTTAATTGTTTTTTATGGTTTTTACATAAAACCTCGAGCACCTTTTGTCCGTTCCTGCGCTTGTAAAAAACATAAGAACGTGATCGAGCGTCATTTTATCACTTTTTCCGGATCGCTGTGGCTATACAAAAAAGAAACCCCCCTGGAGTTTTCTTTAATCTCTTTTCATACTCTCTAAACATGAAAAGATCGTCGAGAGACCTTGCTACGTTCACGCTCGATAAAGTATTTGAAGTACACGTCTTTCGAGCGATAGTTTAACCCTTTTTCGGTCTCGTTGGACTATTGTACGAAAAAGGAACTGAGAGAGTTCTCTTTTAAGTGTTTTTCCAAACTCTATAATCTTGAAAAACCTTTGAGTTTACTATCTCTGGACTTGTTAAACAAACATTGACAGACTTGTAATGGGACCGAACCACTCCTTCCTAGGGTTCGTTAAAAATACTCCGAGGGACTCGTCTGAAGGATGAGCTTATATCAACAAGCATATGTAATCCTCTTCAAGCTTGCGTAAAAATAAAGAGGTACTTGCCAGAAATGGTGGGGGAAAATTTGGGAAAGGGATATGTTTCATCTTTGTATTGATTGGCAGTAAGTGTCGCTCTTGAACATGACACCCCCTATTCATCATTGAATTTGGTTTGGGAAATCCATCTGTCTCTCTTTCGATTAATTAAAAGGTGATTCCATGTGTCATCTTTGAGTAAATGTTGCCAAATCATTGGTCGTGTTATTCATATATTCAAGAGAAGTTCATCCGAAACCTTTATTGAGTCAACCATCTACAGTTATCCATTCTCTCTGTGTCGGCCTTCCCTGTGTCCAGTCCAATTTGCAAAATGCTATGTTTCACCTTCAAAATTTGTTACTCATTTCATGTCATTGATGGGGGATACATCAAGGCCCTCCTGTGATGATTTTTGTTCCATTGACTTTAGCTCATTATCTGGAATCAAGACCTAGAAATAATTTAGTACCTTGGAGCTTGCATGCCTCAATGGCAAGTTTCCTCGCTTTCGACAGTGGGTTTACATCATTGACCCCTGATCGAGAGATTCCATCGGATGTTTGACATCAACTCATTTATTCACAGTTGATGGATTGTACTATAGTACCTTGGGAGTCATTGACATCAATGGTGATTTCCCTCACACTTGTTAACGGTTACATGAATGACCGGTAATCAAGTGGTTTCTGCCATGTTCGACTTCAACACATGTAATCACATGGTTAGATTCATACTTTGGGCGACGAGATTGAAGACCCTGGATATTATCTTTGGGATCCAGGTTGCGATGGAGTATGTATAATTTGTGACACATAGATCCATTGTGTATGTTTCGTGGCTATGTCGTCTTGATTGAAAATTGGTCGCATAGATCCACAGTGTATTCAGGTGGCTATGCTATATTGTGACAACATGGATCCACAGTGTATGATTGGTGGCCATGAACTTTTTTTATGATGTCATTAGTCTATGATCAGAGTATGGGAATGCCTACCTCAGAAATTGGTTTACATGATATTCTGCCAATGCTTGGATGTTTGCAGGTCTTCGATTAGATGTGCTCTTGGTTCTTGACACACACATGCAGCTTACAAAGTCTATCGACTGTCACTGGTTCCAATCTCAGACTTTGGGGGGAATTCTATTATCCATAATTTTGGTTGTCAAGATGATGTAATGATGATATAGAAATCAGGCTCTTCACTAGAACACTTTCTTGAGAAAAGTTACCTTTGTCTACTTCCAGAAATCATATTTTTAAGGGAGGTTTGCAGGCTACCTATATATTTTCCTGCGATAATTCATCATTCTCACAGGCTCCATTAAGCTGGAGTGTGAGGGGTTCGCACTGTACCTAACTATCAGGGTGCGAACATCTTCTAAAGGAAGGAAAAAGATAAATTCTCGAACCTTCTATAAGGGAATCTTCTAGAAGAATGAGTTGGCATTTGAATGGTTATCTAAGTACTGGTTTTCTTGATATCTTGGGATCATTCCTATCCAAGTAACTAATCTATTCTCTCCTATATATTGAGGGGATTTCTCATGGAAAAGGTTAGAATCAAACTAGCAAGAGAATTATTAGAGAATTAGTGCAAGATTGTATGAAGGACTGATGCTATAGCAGCTAGAGACACTAGCAAGGTTATCAAAAGTGGTTGATTTTCTTCATGCATGAGCAAGTGTGTGTGTTAGAGCTAGGAGCCATCGAAAGGAGGTTTACAACATCAAGGCTCATGTTGTAAGTTTCACTTTCAATTAATATAATACAGTAATATGTCCCTTTCCCATAAAGCCAATGTCACTTTATTACATAACTCCTTGATCATATGTATAGATTAGCTATTGAATATATTGAATTGTCTTCACTTCGATTGGTTTGCATTGTTGTGATCTTGACGGTGCAAGAGAATTGGAGCGAATCTAGACAACATAGACCCAAGGAAGCGATCACAAGGTATTTTCATGATTCTTCCCTCCTAGTCCATTCAATAGTATAAATATAGGGAAAGAGTATTATTCTATCCTGCTTTGTTTTAGATCTAGGTGGATCTAGGGAGATCGGTTTGTGTCCGCACTTACGGATTAATCCTGAAACACCCTTCTATCCTAAAGGCTCCACATTCATCTTATTCATAATAAAATGGATGTATAATAGACAACCAAATATCCTCAAATATCCTATCTCTTTCTTCAACCCTAAGAATGCCTCCTCTAGAGTCATTTCCCCAAATATCCTGTGAGGACTCTATTATAAAAATATACCATCGTTTTACATGCCTCTTCCCAAAGAAACATAGGAAACTCCTCGTCATGTATCATATCCATGGAATAACTAGTGATAGACCAATTATTTCTCTCCACAACCCGATTTTGTTGAGGGTTGTATAAGTCTGTCAACTCCCTATTAATTATTACCTCCTTATAAAAATTCTTGAATTCATTGAAATTTTAGTCTCCCCCATTATCTAGCCTCAATAACTTGATATTATTTCCTATCTAGTTCTCGAACTGAGATCTAAACTCTCTAAACTAATTGAATTCTCCATCATTGGTCTTCATAAAGAAGATCTAGGTTTTCCTTGAAAAGGTATCAATAAAAGTCACATAATATGACGATCCATATCTTGATGCTACTCACATTGGCGTACTCACACATGAATGGATAATATCCAATATCCCCTTGGACCTACTCTCAATGCTTGGAAAACAATCCTTGCCAGTTTTTCCAAGTGCACACCCTCTACACACCCCATGTTTCTCAATACTGAACTCTGGAATACCTATAACAATCCTCCTTAGTATTGGAAATGCTATGTAGTTTAGGTTTCCCAAACTCCTATGCCATAGCTCACTTAGGATTCCACTATCATGTATCAAATCCTGAGCAAGACTTCCCTACAACATGCATAAAGTTCCATCTTCAACCCCAACGACCATTTTTGTGTTTGGGATATATTTCTCTAGATGTATGAGAACTTTACCTCTATGAAAAGTAACGGAAAAACTCATGCTTTTCATATATGAGATTGAGAGAAAATTGTTCTTCAGTCCCGATACATAAGGAACATATTGGGAGTCCAACGAGCCTCCTAGCTCAAGCTGGAACATAAATGTTCCTTGTCCCTTCACTGCATACTTGGTGTTATCCCCATTTTGTGGATAACTAAGGAGATTATGTATGGAGGCCCTCAGGTTGTAGACATGGAGTATCATCGACTGAGAGATCACATGACTATAAGTTTCCACTTTCACATATTGAGTCCCAATCTACCACCTCAATGTGGATCCATCGTTAGAGCATCCACCACACTAGCTAGATTCTATAAGGCACATGGTAATAACCTTAATATTTGAGGCACTTAAGCATGTTGTATTGAATCTTCTTTTGATTATAGAACTTCTTCTTGGACATTGTTCTTTTGACCTTGTTTCACCTTGGTGACTGTCATCAATTTCCTAGTAAGTGACCAATGATTGGGGAATGGCTGGAGCTAGGGGTCCCTCGGTTCATCATACCATTCTGGACCATACTTACCACTTTTCTCTCATTGAATTCCCATTATATTTCCATTTTCTAAGCCCTTTTACTTTAGTGACCCAACAAGGGAATGTACCTCATTTCATGGGAAGAAGGGGCTGAAGGGCTAGAGGGATGGCTGCTAGAAAAATATAAGAGCCTAAAATATAAACCTTCTAGATGATTGGATAGACATGTCTTGAGAATGATGAACTGCTTCTCTTGAAAGAATTGAAGACCTACAAAATATCAGACACATAATAAATATCTCTCTTGAATGTAAGACTAACACAAGTGTGTTATAAAACTTTACATGGTTACCACTATGACACTTTGTGGACCTCTTCTTTCATGTGACACTATGTTATTACCCCCCAAGAGAATTGATTCACTATTGGGAGTGAACATGGGTTTGGATCATCAATTAATTAATAAATGGAAATAAATGGGCTTAGAAAAAGGTTTCATTGAGGAAGAAGGTGCAAAACACCCCCTACAAAGGAACCTGTAAATGAATTAATATGACCCCTTTTGTGTCATGAAACTCTTTTACTTATGAATTCTAACCCCCTATCCACTTCATCATCCACAACATGACCTTGAAGGGGCATCCTCTACTTGAGGGTTTTGGTTTACCCAATAGGACTTTGATGACATCCCTCCCATACCTAAACTTGGTCAATTTTATAGGGTCTTGGAGCATTTGTTTAATTTGATGAGGTAGGCTTGGTGCACATGTTTAGGTGCCTTTTTTATTAGATGTGGTTTTTCACTTTCCCAGATATTTTGAATTGAGATCCTTGGAGGGCGTGCCTATTTGTTTTGCAGGAAATTGTTTGGTGGATAATTTTGGAGTAACAAGCCTATCTTGGGATTCCAACGGGCTTGAATCTGTATGTTGGATGCCAATGGCCCACATTCTAGATCATCATGACTTATCTTTGGACACCTAGAAGACACCTTGGAAGACATCACCTAGCCCTCACATGCAAAATGATTTTCCTAAGAGAGGAAAAACATCACTTTTTGAGGCTTCAAGTCACCTAGGGATAAGGTTGGTGGTGATGGAGTTGTTTCTCATTGACACTTTAATTACAAGGAAAATACCCTATAGCAAACTTTTTTGCAGAAGCCCTTATAAAAATATCCCAAAAATTTGTTTGTAGCAGAGGTCACTAGAGAAGGTGCGCAGGTGGATGTTTTAGCATTTTTTTTAACGGTGCATTTATAAGTCTATACTGAACTAGCACACCACTAGAAATAAGAGAACCAATGATAATATATAATGGTGCATTGTTGCAAAGTTATTTGAAAAAAATAAAAACGACGATGCACATCATATAAAAGAAGCTCATGAGCATCAGTGAACACTACACGGGCGCACCGATGCGTAACAAATGGGTGCACCATCATTGTGTTTTTCCTTTAAAAGTTCATAATGGTGCACCATTTTCCCTTGGGCGCACTGGTGCATTCCAAACTAGTAAACTGTTGTAGGTGTTTTTTTAAATAATGGTGCACTATTTGCAACAGCGTGCACTACTGCGTTTAACATGAGTGCATTGGAACAGGGGTAAACAAAAAGAAAGAAACCATAGGTAAAACAATATTTTTACCATTTCTAGTCCGAAGAATCTCTCAAGCATCGATGCCACCTTTTCCCAACTAAGAACATTTCCATCATTGCTTCTGTTTCTTTCCTCGTTTCCGTTCGGTGCTCGGTTCGTGGGATTCCAATTTTTCCATGTGGTGGGAAAATTTGGTTTTTTTCGCTACATCCCAACCATGCCTCCTTGACAATAAAATGTTCGAGTAAATTATTTATTACTTTGTACATTGAATTTTTACTAAACTAAATTGTGAAATTGAGTAACATTTTTATTGTTTTTCAGTTTTTTTTGTTTTTCTGTCCGATGCGTTTGAGTTGTTTGAATCGCATCATGCACGCCGCACCCTGTAAATTTTATAGGGTGTACCAAAAATGTATAGTTAGTTTTTGCCAGTGCATCATAATGCATAACACATTGGTGTATACTTATAAACAACACACTGGTGCATTCATAATAAACGATGCACCATAAAAAATATATAGTTTCCATTAAATGGTGTGATGTTTATAGTGAATGCAGTAGTGAGTTCATAATAATAAATGCACCATTGAAAATAGATAGTTTTTCAATCGATGTGTCCTTTATAGTGAACACATCGGTGCGTACACAATAAACTATGCACTATGGACATTATTGTGTTTTTCAATCCATGTGTGGATTATACGAAATTGATCGATGCACAAACATGGACACAACACACCATTTAAAATGAGTGCCTATTTTAAGAGGTGTGTCATGATGAATTGAATGCACCAGGGCATCATAATATCTAGACGCACCACTTTAAAGAGGCATCATGCTTTCATGGTGCGTTGTATACAATGGAGTTGCGCCGGTGCATTGATAATTACTACACACCCCCTAAAATAAATTACATTGTGCATGCAGTGTGTAAGATACGTGTGCAGACCGTGGGTGGTGCTTTACTATTTTGAAGGAGCACCGAAGGTTAATTTTTTTTTTTTTTGAAAAAAGATTATGTTTGCATATTTTGAAATAAATTTCTCATTTACTGAAAAAAAATATGTTTTTATGTATAATGTTGATATAATTTATATGTTAATTATGCAGATACATCAACACATGGAGGAGAAGAAATAAAGATTTTACCAATACAATATGGTTTAGGAGTGGGAGACCAGAGGGGGAGAGGGATTTGTACCCTCGGGCTATTACTACACCTACACAACTCCTCTTGAGGAATGCAGGCCTCCTAAGGTACTACGAGGAGGCTACATTCATGAAGGGGAATTTCTCCTTTCTTGCACAACTGATCTACCGATGGTATTCCCATCAATAGACATTCAGAGTTGGTCATGATCAATGGTACCATCCCACTGAGGAGGATATTTATTTTATGACTGGGATATCTAGGAGAGGGGAGGATTTTCCCCAGTTTCATGATGTCCCAGTGGGTGTTGCAGCTGAGAGTCAACTTGCCTACTCTCAAAGGTATATTTCATGCAATATACCTTATCCTGGTGATTTTCAAGTGGTTGGTGGATAGTTACAAATCACCTCATTCAATGCAGAGGACATTAGGTGCCTCTCATTGTCATTGTCAACCATTTCACACTTTACTGGTGATAGTCAATGGATTAGTTGCACTCTTTTATATTATGTTGATTCTTTGATACAGAGGACATGACTTATTATATGGTCTACCATTTTCTTGTGGTAGTTTTGTATAGCACTGGATAGATGTCATGCTATGAATGATGGGAGGGAGAACTTCCCATTTGCTTCAAAGTTGTTTTTTTTTTTTTAGAGGTTTCTAGAGATGAGACCTACTTTTGTTCGTCGACCTCCTAGGTCAATGAATGAGGTGCATATGCACATGTGGGGTGAGATGGTTCCTAAGAGGGGCATGCCTGATTTTCCAACTAGGATTTCTTGGAAGGCACTTCAGCAATTAGCCAGTGAAACAGATCATGTGTTCATGACAGTTCCATGCCCTTACGTGGGGATGGATTGGAGAGGATGCCCTAACATCCTATTTAAACCGGATGAGCCACCTGATCACCGAGGTAATTTTTAAATTAATATTTTACTTTGATTTTATTGTCTTACTTAATTTGAATAAATTTTATTCTAGCATGTTCTTTAACATTTTTTATTAAATTGTTTAATGAAATTGTCAACTAATTATTAACTTCTGTTATATTTTGCATATGTTGGCACATTCGTTGGGGACATGCCTCCTCCCCCACCACCTATTGTAGATTAGGATATGGTTGAGGCTGTGATGTGTCAGATTCCTCAACCGTATATACCACCTGACATGCAACGTAGACCCTATCTCATATATAGCATGGAGGTGTGTGACCGACTGACTATATTTTTGGTTGGTGCGAGATTCCTCCTTGTCTAGATGCGGGACATCAGGGATGACCCTGATCTCTTGCAAATTTGGAAGGAATTTCAACACGATATGATTTACCTTATGCATCATATTGTTGTATCTACCACATTACTTGTAGGGATTAAGGATGGTGCATCTTCTGGTACTGATGATGACGAGGGTGAGGATTGTGCTTCTGATTCAGTACCTCCTCCTCCTCGAATGGGTGGTGATGTTGATCAGGGTGGTGATCATGGAACTTCTACTTCAACACCTCCTCCTCCTTCTCAAGGTGATGATGTTGATCAAGGTGGTGATGGTGCTTCTGATTTAGTACCTCCTCCTCCTCCTTTGGGTGGTGATGTTGATAAGGGTTGTGATGGTTCTTTTATTTCAATACCTCCTCCTCCTCCTCCTTCACGTGGAGATCATGGAACTTATTCTTCAATACCTCCTCCTCCTACTTTGGGTGGTGATGTTGATCGGGGTAGTGATGACACTTCTGCTTCAGTACCTCATTCTCCTCCTCTGGGTGGTGATGTTGATCAGGGTGGTGATAACGCTTCTTCTCCAATACCTCCTCCTTCACCTCTCCTAGATGAGTAGGGTGCATCACCTATTCCTCCACAACATGATTCTCATGAGAGACAATGAATTGACCAACCATGTTCTCCTCTACTTCCTATTTCTCCTAATCATGGTGTCGAGTAGCCACTTCCTAACCTTCCCTTCACCCCCTACTTTTGCTCAAGGAGCTGGACTAGATATGTAGTTATATCAGTCATTTGTGTTGTTGAACATATATGTACAAAGTTGCTTATACCTTCCTTTTAGAAATGTTTTAATGTATTAATTGTATATAGTACAAATGATAGATTTAAATAGGTGAGATTACAACAATTATTAAGTTATTATGTTGTCATTTTTATATTTGAACATGATGAAAATGAAAATACCAAGTTTATCATGTTTTTTAGTTAAGAGGTCTTGAAAAGTAAATAAATTATAAAAATGGGTAAAGATATGTCTTATGTTATTAATTAAAGTTTGGGAATGTTAAAAGTACATTAAATTAATCTTCAACCTTACTTTGTATCACAATTTTACAAACTAGTTTACTTGAAAGTATGATGTGAGAATTGGTCCTCATTTCAAGAATAATGTTTGTGTTCATAAATTAATAGTGAAGAATTAAAAGTAGTTATTATAAGATAAATTAGCATTTATAAAATATTTTTTATATTTTAACTTCCTCTTGATATTTTAACTTCCTCTTAATTGTAATTTAGTCATATTTTCTTATATTCCCATAATTAATAAAAGTCTCAAAATCTATAATTCAACATTTTTTTAATATACTACAAGGATGCAGGAATGTCAAACTTAACCAAGAAATATGTACAAAAGAAAAAAAATATTTAGAATATTAAATATTTTAATTTGTACGAATTATTCTTTTTAAATAATTTTATTAAGTGGGTTAATTACATGTATTTAAGTTTTATGTCATTTTTTGATATCCTATGTTAATTGTTGTTGTAAACGATATTAATAATTGAATTAGCTATTCGAATCCGTAAAATTTCTTACCCACAAATAAAAAGAGGGGATAATGGATAAAAAAATGTTATTATCTACATGTTTAATTCAATTTTTAATTCCTCGGATGGGGTGATAGTTGGTCAGCTGGAGAAAGATGGCGTGCATGCAACAAGGGGACTTATTACCCCCAATCACTAGCCCCATATCCCACTAATTCGACTGATGGGATCTCGTGCTACATTAATGGTTGATCTATATGGATGTCGATGGCCTCCCACCTATTCCAACTGGCTCATTTTGGCAGTTTTCTAGTTTGCCAGTTTTTTCCTAGTTTTCAGGTCCCTGACTTTCAGGGCCATTTTGAGGCCCTAAAGAGAATTTTTAGGGCTCTCTACAATTAGTATGTACACAAATTCATCATTTGACAGAAGCATGTGTAGTTCTTGGATTGACCTTTTCAATAGGCTATTGTGCGCCTAAAATGAAGGTAGTATGCAAAATTTACAACCCCATGAAGTTGATGTACTAACTTACCCAAACGAGGCCCACATGAATTTTTGCACTTCATATCCTAGGGTTAAGTTTTTGTATGTATGCGGTTTTGGATTGTTAAGCCCTATATAGTGGCTCATTACCCCTTAATTGGGGCATATTACATTAGTAATGTTATTTTATTTATGTCAGATTTATTCTATTAGTTGTAATTATACCTCCTAGTCTCCTATATATACCAATGAGACATTTTCATTTTGAATCATCTTGGAATTGAACATTTATTTGGGAATAAGGAGGTTTCCCCCTTGAAAAGACTTACTATCTGAATTTATCTATTTTTCAAGTCCTAACATGGACACTCCTATTTATTGTAAAAAGGCCTTCAGAGCCTCATTATAATAATGTTCTTGCGAATGAGTGTAGTTGTCACATGTATTCTTCGAGATAAACCACCACTGTTCTAGCAAGCTTTTGTTCTGCTGCATTTTATAGTTTTAGCTTATTTCCTTATTGAATAGAAACTAGTTTTACTATATATATGTTATTTTGTGTTAAGAATATTTTGATAATAATCTATATTCATTTCGTTCTTCTCATAAAATTTGGATCAGTGATATTAGAGCAATGTTCTACTTTTCGGTCTTAATGCATGTCCCCAATGAGGTCAGGGTACAAATAATTGGGTCTTGAGTTTGTTTATGTTGAGGAAAAAATCTCTCGCACACCCAAATGACCTCTCATAGAAGGAGAAAATAAAGATGATGGGATAGGATATCCCTTCAAAATTTTGGTCGAGGAAGCCCTCACATAATAGAGGAACGAGATGATGGATAGTTTTGCACAAATACTTTGATGACTACCAACAGGTGATGCATCTTCCTCAAGCAGAGAAACTGCCACATTCAAGGTACAAATCAACTTAGATATTCCTATATTTGAAGGTTATATAGATAAAAATGTTGTATAAAAATGGTTGAATCTACTCGAAGGGTATTTCTCTGTCCATAATTTCTCAAATAGAGAAAATATTACTTGTGCACTCCTCAAAGTCGTTCCCCATGTCAAATATTGGTGGGAAACTTTCTGTGAGCAAAAGGAAATAGAGGAGTTGTCATTGTTTACAGTCATGGTCACCTGGGAGTCCTTCATGGATGTTAGTAAGGAACAATACTACCTTTTTGGAAGTTATGACGACCTGCACACAAAATGGACCACACTGTGGTAGGAAAGGACCAAGCAGTGCCCAAGTTCACAAATATCTTCCATACCTTTCGCACCAAGATTGGTATCAAAGGTTCTGAGAAACATCTGTTGCTTAAGTATCGTGATGGTTTTCATAGATACATACATGCCTAAATGGATTTTTTGGACATATCATCCTTGGGAGCGTCCTACTGATATATCATCAAAATCAAGTAGAAGCTCAAATAAAAGACGTGACAATTTTGGCCTAGGAACCCCTCACAAACAAATCTAGGAAAGGGTATCCCCAACCCATATAACAAAGGACAAAGAAAATAAGGACAACCTCAAGACAACCAGTCTAGTCTGTAAGAAAATAAGGACACTGGAAAGAAAAATAAAGATACTGGGAAGTGGTGTGACTTCCATAAGATCCCTTGGCATCACTATTGATTGTCGCTCAAAGAAATCATTGGTGCCTCGGGTGAAAGCCTATGAATCAGACGCATTTTCCGACTCTGAGTTAGAACCAGAAAGGAGGAGAAAGATTATTGAAGGAGAAACCATTGCTACCATTGCTACCACTAGGCTCCAACCTGGTGAACCAAATGACCAAGAGGAAGGTGATCACCTTTTTCATTCAAAGATGTGGGTTGGTACCTCGCTGCATTTCATCGTTGATAGAGGTATCTAGAAGAAAGTCATCTCAGCATACATTGTCAAGTGAACTTCCATAATGACAATGTCACACCCGCAACCCTACACCATTGGATGGCTCCACCAAAGAAGTGGCATCTATGTCAGCCAACAATGTTGTCTGTCATACGACATCAAGCCCTTCAAAGATGAGGTATTGCGTGATGTTTCCCCTCTCGAAGTTTGTAATGTTCTTTTAGGACAACCATATTTATGGAAACGTCATGCTATATATGAATCTAGGACTCACAATGTTATTATTACATGGTACTGACTCATATCATGTCATAGTAACCGGTTTCCTTAACCGTTTCTACAAATCTCCAGTAGACTCCAAAATTTCTACAGAATCAGATGCGAGATGTATGTCCTCTATGTGCTCCATTTTTGCAGAAAAATACTATTGATTGCATCAAGATGGAAATTAAGAACAAAAATGTCATTCGACATTCCAAGATAATTTAGAACGATCAAATCTACTTGTTTATGTTATTGAGTTATAGTAGTTAGTGAAATAGTTAGTTTTTTTAAGTAATATATTTTTTAAAAATCACTAGAAACTTTTGGTCATTTTAAAATAATATTTATAATAAACCTTAGATTCGTTAAGGTATGAAACTAAATTAATAAGTGAATTTAAAATGGTTATAATAATATATTTATTATAAATTTACATTTATTAAAATAATCCAACATTAAAAATCATTGCAATGACTATGTCTCAGCCTAAAAAAATTTGGTTCATAGATTTGAATTCATGCATAAGTATGAATTTACAACATTCCATGATCTTGAAGATGCTTATACCAATACCGTTTCTCTCGGTAATTAAAAATTGTCACCAGATTAACACACTCCATGATATTGGCTTGAATATCATTTCCCTCATAATTAAAACTTGTCACCGGATATCATTTGAACAGAAAGACATCTGAAGACTGGACTGTGTGATGTTTTTGAGTTTGATTGGGATGCTTGATTTACCACAACTTTTCTTTAATTTTTAATCATTATGATCATCCCTAAACATGAATTTGTTAGGTGATGCAGAGATAACTGCTTCTCCTAGTAAGTTTCCATTCTTGGAAACCCCACACGATTTAGTCGATTAAATGAGAAACTATACTTTTTGTAGCTGCATTCACCTTGTCTTGTAAAAATTATCTTTTCAGACAATGAATGGGTTAGTATAGTCATTTAAATATATATATATATTTTTTATTGCATGTTTGATTCATGAATGAAAGCATGAATCAAACATGGAAACTTAATTTTGTATTATATCCCTATTCAAAACATATTTTTAAAGGTTCATTGTGACTTACATCTACTTCATATTAATACTGGAACGATTTTCATTTTTGAGTTTGTTTGAATATCAATATAATACCAAGAGTTTATTTGTATTTTGATTTGTAAACATATCTATTTGAACCCTTTGCAAATTGACCATAGTCATTGCATGACATGGAAATTAATGTGGAAACATCATGTCCTTTACTTTGCCTTTGGCTTGCAGATTGAATTGACAAGATTTTATTACGAGTTAAGGTTTTGTGTTATGTTCTGTACTCAAAAATTTTATTACTATGAGTGCTTGAACTTCATAAACCAAAAACCTTGATGTGTATACTATGATCGCACAATGATTTTTCTTGGTTTGTTTCCATGGTATCTACTCAAACTTGTCCCTGTTACTTCTGCCATCTAAGCCGACAATTAGCTTGAGTCACCCCTATTACAGTCTGGTCATACTCTCAATGGACCTTGTTGTCTGAAGAGAGATGAATGGCTCTCAAGTGTTGTTGTCTCTTGATGATGCGACTGAGGATTTGAAATCCCAGGGCTGGGATACTTTCACTAAAAAGTCTGATGGGTATAACCTTTGCGCAACTAAGGAATTCTCCCAAACATTTGATGGGTATAGGGCTAAAGTGGGAGGTGATTGAGGGGTTTATTAGAAAATCCATAGGGCTCCCATCCTCCAGTCAGAAGTGGTTTAAGAACTCAAAAATTGACGAAGTGCCCTGGAAGCTTTTCATGACCTCTAGAAAGATTGATTTATGTGAGAAAGGTATTCATGTTTCTCTACTTAAGGTTAGATGGCATGGTCTCTTATCAGTTCTTAAGCAGTTTATAAGCTATGAAGGCCATTATAGCCTAGTGTTTCTTTATCATGTGTGGATGCTTATTCACTTTATAGGTTTCCATATGAATGCTATGTTTTATTTACTAAGGAGTCTGTACAAGATGTCGAAAAGATACAAGAAGCAAAGCCTCGACTCTAGACTCTTTCACCATGGTTTAATTAAAATGTTGTTGGTTCATCGTTTGAAAACCCTGGGTGATGATTGGGATGGTTTCTTATCCTGAAACAATTTTGTTACCACCACTCCTATAGAAACCCCTATGTTGGATAAGCCTTTGATAGAGAAACATGTTGATTTCTCAAGTGATAAGCCTGAATTTTTGGAGTAAAACCCTTGTGAAGAGGCAATACCTGATTGATTTTTGTATGGGAAACAAGATGTTGGTTATGAGTTTAATGAAACCCATAAGCATGCTTTAATTGTCGGCCATAACCCTATTGTAAAATATGATAGCAAAGACCCTCGCAAACAATAAAAACAAAAGAAAGAAATGTTAGGGCTACAAAATAAGAGGGTTGGTCGACTCATTTCAAGAAATTTGTGTAGTCGATCTAAGCCTCCTTTGATCTTGATTGATACAATCGAGATCAATGAAGATTTAGATCCCGAAATTGAGGATTTTCTCGCAGAAGAAGATCTAGATTGTCATAAGTCAGATCCTAATCAACCATATGACTATGTTAACAATCTCCCACCATGTATCAAGGATAGCAAGGGGTTTACTGGTATTAATATCAGTCAAGGGACGAAAACAAGTAGTGTTGATGTTCTTTCACCCAACTATACGCTCCATCGACAGATCGCTCCTTCTATGCATTGCAAGGTTTGCTTGCATTTGATTGAACAGTACTATAATGGCATCCCCATTCTACAAGAAAGAATTAAAATTCTCACCAACCACAATGAATTACTCATAAAATAAAATCATGAACTCAAAGAAAATGAACAGAGACAAGCCAAGCATCTTAAGAAGATAGACAACATTGTGATAAAGAATGCAGACAATGTAAAGGATTTTATCAATTCTGAGTTGTCTTGATCCATGTTAGTCATTAGTTTAAATGGTAAAATAGTTTTTTTCCCTCTTATTATAGTCATGTAATTTTCTGAATCAAATCGGTTAAAATTAGATTTTTTTTACTAATATAAGACTGGCTACACAATCGAGAGATTCTGTAGCCAAGTCATTTTCATATAAAATTTAGTAATTATTTGTTAATAAAATATCTAACTTGTTCCTATTTCGTTTTTCAGGACATGGTATATATGACGCTAATCTTATGGGGTGGAAAATGTTCGATCTAGTTGATTAGTATCTCCTTTTGTTTATTTTGTAAATTGGAAAAAACTTTCATAAATTTTTTAAGATAAAGTTTGATCATGAGTGGCTCTAGGCCGTCTATATTTGTAATGTTTTGATATTATAAGATCTGATCGTATAATAGGAGATAGGAAGTGTAGATTTCAAAAAACTCTTTAAATACTCTCTATTTTTTAAATGAAATGCATCTTGGCATGGGACCCAAAGGTGGACGAATGAAATCCCAAGACTTAATGGAACAATGTTCAACATTTCGGATTTAGTCCTTTGTTAATCTGTTTCATTAATGTTTTGTTTCATTTAATCCTGATATATTAACATTTCTTGTAGCTTTAGACTCAATGATATGTTATGTTTCAGGATATTCATGTTATAAAAATTGTTCATAATCTGTTGTTTTAGATATTCACATTGTGATCATTTTTTTAAAATTGAATATCATGATTTCTATTTGATTTTTAAGTTGAGTAATGAAGTGAATGTATTACACATAGATTTCTTTGAATGTAATCATTGGCAATCATAAGATCACATAAATAATATGTGTTCCATTTTCATTTTCTAATCATGGCTGCCAATACATCTTGTGAATTTATTCAGAAAGGTTTTAGTATAAAGTCTATTGCAGATTTATCTCGTAGGCATTGCAAATGGAAGTTCTTCATTCATACACAGGCTTGGACACATCTTAGAAACTAACATCAAGTTAGATTCTTTGTATTTCTAATTTTTTTCATTTATGTTTAAACCAGAAAGTTCAGATTAGCTTTTGACTATCTATACATCTGTGTTTCATAGTTTAGTTAATTCAAGATTTGTTAGATTTATAAAAAGAAAACAAGAAATATTTAAATGTTCTTTCTTTATCTGCTTCTCAAGAGCAATTATTCTTACGTTGATTTTGCAAGTTTCCAGTAAATATTGCAACCAATAAATGTTGTTCATAAGTTTGATTCTTATGTTTTCTTTTTCTTCTTAAATACATTGACAATAGTTATATTTGAGTATGTGTGTGTGTGTTTATATATATATATATATATATATATTATAGTTTTTAGCATTAGTTACTTATCCCTTTCTCTTTATTTTAGGACTTTAGATTGGCTAGCAAAGCCATTAAACCCATCAGAACTAGTTACACCAAATGGCTTGAGTTATTTAGACAGCCCTAGACCGGTCTTGTTCCTCCAGTTGATAGTCAGTCGATTTCACCCACCAAAAAAAGGCACTAGAAGGAGGGCCTGATTGTAATTGATGGCATGTGGAAGTCATAAGCCTCCTCCCCCACATACGTGCTCCCCTGTAGTAACATTTAGTCACTCAGAGAACAGCGTTTCTTTTGAAACAACAACTACCTCAAACGATAATCTTGAGTTTCCCGTTGAACCAGTAACACCATCTCCTTAAGGGGTTGACGTATAATAAATTGTTCGTCAGTCACTTATAAGGACACACAGTGATTTGGCCTGTATCAGGAAACTTGGTAGGCCTCTCAATCAACCTTTAGATTTCTTGGACATTCGAGAATAACTTGAAGGCACTAGTCTTCTTTTAAATCCTTCAGAAGATAATATTACAGATTCTATCAAAACCCCTACTCTTGGAGTTGGAGGATCCGATATCCCTCCTTCCCCACCTAGTTCATATCCATCCTCTGTAGGAGGAGAGTCATCTGACGAAGGCAGTTCCTCGTCTGAACCATTTCAACCTTCGACACCACCTACACCCATGGAAGAACAAAACAATTCCGTCAGACCTTGGCTCAATCAAGACGTCGTGGTTGTACTTGGACCTCAACACCCATTGCCAAAGCACCCAGAAAAATGGTCACCTAAATTTGATCCAGATTCTAAGCAATCTGCTGAAGATCACATAAATAATTTTATGTTGTCCATGAGACTCTGAAGTGTAGAGCATGAATAGGTAGTATGCAGACTCTTTCCTGTTGGCATGTTTTACACGCAGCATATGCTTGTCATTGATGGAAAGTACAACAATGATGATGGCTTGAGTATAGGTATAATGTGCCAAGCAGGAACCAGAAGTATTTTGGGAAGATGTAGCAGAGAAAGCTCATGAAGACCAGAAGAGATAGTGCAAAGGTACATGCAGAGTGCAGAGTATGCATGTTTATGGTTGATGGCAAAGATCATGTCCAATAGCACAACGATGATCGCATGGCAAGATCAGAAGCTAAATTCCATTTCGGGTATCAGAAACAAAGAATCCATTTCAGAGTTTCGGATACTGGGAGTTGGAGGAGTCAAGAGTTGAGAATATTCATCATAGGAGTCTCGAAGTGTCGAAATACGAAACGCCAAAAATCCCAAAATAGGCACATCAACCGGAGTTTCAGATACCGAGAGTTAGAGGAGTCAAGAGTTGAGACTCTTCATCACAGGAGTCCCAAAGTGTCAAAATGCGAAAAGACGAAAATCCTGAAACAGGCACATCAACCCGAGTTTCATATACCGGGAGTTGGAGGAGTCAAGAGTCGAGAATCTTCATCACAGGAGTCCCAAAGTGTCGAAATGTGAAACACTGAAAAATCCTGAAATAGGCACATCGATTGGAGTTTCAGAAACTGGGAGTTGGAGGAGTCAATAGTCGAGACTCTTCATCACAAGAGTCCCGAAGTGATGAAATACGAAATTGCGAAAGAGTTGTATGGATAAGCGCTTGGTCACCACCGGTGGTAACATCGTCGAAGAGCTGTAGAGAAGAGCTCAAAGAGACAAGCTCCATTTCAGAGATTGGAACATGGAGAGTTGAGATGACTCATCACAAAATCCCCGAAACGCGAAATGCGAAATACGTGTTCAGAATTGGTCCTTGGTCATAACCTATGTTCAGATTGATGAAGGCTTAAGGGAGGAGGTAGCACAAATATAATCTCCATTTCAGAGATCGTGACTTGGAGAGATGAGATTCCTCACCACAGGAATGACGAAATGCCGAAATGTCGAATTGCGAAATGGCGAAATAAGCGTGAGACCCATCATTTATTATCCAACAGTGTAGGTTATTCGGGAATATGATCGAAGTGATACTATTTCTCTTATCAATTAATCGATTAGTGGCGATTCAGTTGCTAATGCGGTTTTTGGAGGTTCACAGTGTAACTGCTAGAAATGACTGATTGTTTCTGCCAAAGGACTCGAAGAGACTTTAGGGTGATCTCCAGAGAAGCTTAAGAGTCTCAAGTCATATACCAGTGGAATGAAGATTGTTCATAGAATTGATTGATAGATGGAAGAGCGTTGTAGCCTGTAATTGCAATAGAGAGGATGATCTCGACTATGACAGAGAAGACAAAGAGTCTCGACTACTAGACAGGCTAAGGAATCTCAACATAACACCCAGTGTTGATGGACACATGGGTTTAATAGCCAGAGAAGTTGAAGAGTTGAAATGATGATCAGGCAGAGCACTCAACATGAAGAGCATGCATAAGAATTGCACATATTGGATGCACAAGGTGAACATAGACTATAAGAATGAATAACAAAGAAGAGATGAGCATAGTTGCAGAGAGGAATCACACACAGGTAAAAGGCATGCTATGGGTAGGAGTTGAAATACATAGAAGAGGTGTAATTCAGAGAATCAAAAGAAGATGCAGAGCATAAAGTGCAACATAAGATAAGAATAGAGATGCATAGCTGAGACAGTAAAAGAAGGCTGAGGTACACTTGTAAAGAAGAGAAGAAGATCAGAAAGTGCAAGAAGATGCAGGCAGAGAGACACTGATACAGGAGAGAAGAGCAGTGTAGCAGAATA
Source organism: Picea mariana (assembly GCA_032191745.1). Classification (NCBI taxonomy): domain Eukaryota; kingdom Viridiplantae; phylum Streptophyta; class Pinopsida; order Pinales; family Pinaceae; genus Picea; species Picea mariana. Next base: position 33,102 of record JASDQU010439294.1, read on the forward strand.
GTGATGAGACTAGTAAACCATTGATGAACATTATATAACTGTAATAAGTTTTAGCAGCAAAGATTTATATTTTAGGGTGGTACGAAGGTGCTAGTGAGGACTATTGTCCTCAAAGGTTCAAGTGGGTGCTTGAACACAGGGAGTTGTAGATTCCATTTGGTTGCAGCCAGAGAAACCAGGGAGTTGGTGCTTTGTTTTAGTGGGTGCTAGAGAAACTGGGGAGTTGGTGCTTCCTTCTAGTGGGTGCTAGAGAAACTAGGGAGTTGGTGCTTCCTTCTAGTAGGATCTAGAGAAAATAGAGAGTTGGTGCTCTCAGCAAGTTGCAGCTTGCTAAACAGAGGTTGTAGCCTCATTATGAGTTGGTGCTCATAAGTATGATAATGTATAGAATGTAAAGATTACTTATCATATAAAG
>JASDQU010439294.1:33566-50756 GCA_032191745.1 Picea mariana
GGTGCTCATAAGTATGATAATGTATAGAATGTAAAGATTACTTATCATATAAAGAAGAAGAGGTTTTTACCCTTTATGGGTTTCCTCAGGAAATATCTGTCTCTGTATATTTCATATGTGTGAATGATGTTGAATGTTCTATTGCTTACTTCCCTGCATTATTGTGATTGTCATTTAGTGCTCTGTAAAGAGTTTAAAATAAGCATAATTGTTTAAGCTCGGTAACAACTGATTCACCCCCCCCTCTTAGTTGTACAATAATTGGTATCAGAGCCAGTCCCTTTTATCTAAGGGTAGATCCTAGAGCTTAAACATGTCAAGCCATAAAGGAAATTCAACCAATAAGGATCCTGTATTCAATGGAACAAACTTTGCCTTCTGGAAAGTTAGAATGAGAACCTACATAATGGATTTAGGTGCAGATGTCTGGAATGTGGTAAATACTGGTTATGTAAAGCCAATTGCACTAGCTAATAAGGATGACAAGATAGAATTTAGCTTCAACGCTAAGGCTATGAATGCTATCTTGAGTGGGCTTGCATAAGTAGAATTCGTAAAAGTTATGCACCTAAGAACTACCAAAGAAATGTGGGACAAAATCATTAGCAGTTATGAAGGTAATGAGAAGGTAAAGGATGCAAAGCTTCAAACCTACAGAGTACAGTTTGAACAACTGAAGATGAAAGAAAATGAAACTGTTGGAAAATACTTTCTAAGAGTTGAAGAACTAGTAAATCCAATGAAAGCACATGGTGAAAATTTTTAGGATCCTTCTTTAGTTCAGAAAATATTGAGATCTCTACCAGATAGGTTCAACCTGAAGGTATCTGCTATAGAAGAACTTAATGATCTAAAAACCTTGGAGTTAGATCAAATTATAGGAACATTGACTGCATATGAAATGAGAATAGGTAAAGATAAACCCACCTCCAGAGAAGCATCATTTAAGGCAGACAAGAATGAGGATTCTGAGCCTGATGAAATTGAAGCAAAATCTGTGAAGAGACTGAAGAAGGGATCAGGAAAAGACAAAGGTAAATTTCCTTTCAAATGTTTCAACTCTGGTAAGATAGGTCATTTTGCAAATAGATGTCCTCACAAAAGAAATGATCAGATATGTGATGATGAGGAGAAGCACAAACACATAAATTTCTTTAAAGAGAAGAATTTTAAGAAGAAAAGTCTTTGTGTAAACAATGATGATGATCCTTCAGATGATCCAGACAATGACTCCTCTATTGAAGATAAACTAAATGAATTCATACTTATGGCCAAAGAGGACTATGATAATAAAAGAACAATAAGTGAGGCTGATGAAGAAGAAGTTTTGGTTGATATGGAAGGAGAATTGATCAGTGCACTGGAAGAGATTGACAGACTTAGAATTAAGAACTAGAAGAAAAAACAATTGCTAATATAGTTCGAGAAAGACAGTAAACAGCCTGATGAAGAATTTTCCCTGCTAAAAGTGGAATTAGAAGAGGCAAAGAAAATCGAGGGCATTTTGAAACAAAATTTATTAGAAAAGAAGGAAAGATGTAAAGCTATGGAAGAAGAAGTAGTGAAAAATAGGAAAGAGTTGGAGAGGTTTCAATCCTTGTATCATCAAAATCTGTCAAGTATCAAATCCTCAGAAGGATTAGCCACCATTCTGAATCAGCAAAGGAAGATGAAAATGGGTTTGGGTTATGAAGAGGGATCAAGTAGTGGTCAGCCAAGAAACAAAGAACCTATCAAGTTTTTCAAGTCCTCAAACATTGACAACAATCACTTTGCAAAAACAAAGAAAGAAAATCAATCACCAAGAAGGAATGTGTTAGCGTCAGAAGTCACTCCTGGACTGCAGCAAAAGTAGAGCCCGACGCCCATCAGTTTAATGTCACGTTTTGTTTAATGAGGTGATCAAATGCAGGTTAACTCAAGATGATGTATCTCTAACTCTGAAACTAGGCCAAGAATGCATGGGCAGGTGAGGTCTTAAATAACTTCAGACAACGAGGTGTAGTAAGGGTTAGTAGGGGGAAGACTTATATCAGGGAGATGTGAAAGTTTGTAGTAAACATCAGGTTTCCAACAAACTGTAAAAGAAGGCATCCAAACACAAGATCTTCTTGCGCTCAAACACAGAAAACCAGAGAATACAATAATGCATAAATAAATCCTTTATCATGACATAATTGCAATGATCCACATGAATAATTCATCCACGGACTCTCCTAGCATGAGATGAAAACTAAGATGGAGTAAGAAGACTGTCTATTATAAAAATAAGAAATAGATGCATGACAAGAGAACTAGAATCTGCTAAAACTTTTACAGTCGAGAGCTTTTCTCTACCATCGATGATTTACAAAATGGAAAAAATGCCTACATATACCCTTCCCTTCCTTTCACCCAGTAGAGGCATCCCAAAACTCTCAATGGATGGCATCGCCTCAATCAAATCTGACCTATATTGCACTATCATACGCTACCTTAATTTGGCATGGCCAATGCCAGAGGTAGTTGAACCCTTTGAATGTTGACTTGGCGTGTGCAGGTTCTTCTGGTAAGTTGAAGACTAGGCGTGGCTTCCTTGAGGAGAAATGGTACAGGGACCCTCCCAGGAAGAATTTCGGCTAGGACCTCCATACATTGCAATAAATGAGCGAGGTGAGGTTTGAACCACCCCCTCTTTCTTCATTAATCTCCAACAGGTACTGGGATTTAGCTCATGTCGAATCGGCATCTGGAGCATCACAATGCCTTCCTTCTAAGATTTAGCTCAATGCTTTGGGGCCCGAGTGGATAAATGACAAACATAAACGCCCCTCCTCCAGGCCTATTCTCTTACGACCAGGCACCAGAACCATGGCCCAGATCTTGAGTGTTATCGAAAATTTAGGGTTTGGGGTTTCGAAATGCATGAAATGAGGGGTGTCTGCTCCTCGAAACCCCGATTTGTGATATGCCGATAGTCTTGCCACCTGTCCCAATGAGATTGGATGGTCCAGATTCATTTTGACCCATGGTGCTTCCCCTTGCTAAACCCTGGGAAACTGGTCAGCCCCGAAAACCCGATGGCCATTGATCTGCTTCTATGGATGGATCTCAGCCACCGATGGAAAAAATATGCCCGCTCGCTTGACTTGCTGCTAAAAATGGGACTATCTTGTGTTACACTCTGGTGCTTCCCGTGCAAACTAAAGGCTTGGGTACGCCTAATATTGAGACAAGAAATATCGCTAACATTAGGCTCCATGGGGAATAGAGTCGTCCCTGCGATTCTCTAAGAACTCCTTCCACAACTTCAGTGCCTTGCTATTAGGCTATGGAGTCACTTATTAAGCCAAAAACATGTAAAAAGAAAATACAAAAAGGAAAAAGGACAATATTTACAAACATAGGAGCCATCTAAGGCTCAAATAAAACATTTTTTTAGAAAATGCCCATTCACTAGGCTGTTGAAAACCTCTTCACCCTCCAGATCCTGCAACCTGTATGTGTTGTTGGAGAAAATATCAGAGATTTTGAAGGGGCCAATCCAGAGGGTGTCGAGCTTGTTGTGCTTTCCTTTATCCTATCTGGGTGCGTCCCACTTAAATACCAAATCCTCTATCTCGAACTCCTTTTTCCTGACCTTCCTGTCAAAATCCTGTTTGATCTTCTGCTAATGACTATAAGCTGCATCCCTTACTTGTTCTCTGATCTGTTCCACTTCCACTATCTGATGAATTCTTCTGATCAGATGATTTGTTTCTCCCTCGTAGTCTTGAAAGAACTTCACCACAGGTAAGGCAATTTGAGTGGGGAAAACCGCCTCTGCTCCATAGACTAGTTGAAATGACGAAGTGCCCAAAGACTTCTTCATTGTGACATGATCGGCCCACAGAGAAAATTTCAACTTTCAATCCTAGGCTCTTTTTTTATCTTCTAACAATCTTTTGATGATCTTTATCAGGCTTTTGTTGGAGGATTCCGCTAAACCATTTCCCTGGGGAGGGTAGGGGGTGGAGTGAATTAGTGAGATCTGGAACTGCTCACAAAACTTAATTAGAGGTTCAGATTTGAAAGAAGCAATGTTATCGGTGACGATCCTGCTGGGACAACCAAATCTGGCTATGATATCCTCTAGGAAGCTGATAATTACTTTGTGTGATGTGCTTCTGGTGGGGACATCTTCTATCCACTTGGTGAAATAATCTGTTGCTATCAGAATTCATCTGTGTTGACCACTTGAGGGAGGATGAATTTCTCCAATAAATTCCAACCCCCATTGCTGAAAAGGTGTTGGAGATACTATAGGCTTCAATGGCAACGATTTGAGTTGTTTCTTTCCTGAGAACTTTTGACATTTGGTGCAATCTCTGATCTCCCTGCAAACATCGGGGAATAAAGTGGGCCAGTAATACCCACCTCGGAGTATCTTGTGGGCTGTGGTCTTCCAGAAATGATGACCTCCGCAAAGGCCACTATGAAAATCAAACGTAACCTTCTGGGCCTGTTGCAGGTCCAGGGATCTCAGAAATACCCCTAGGGGGTCTTTCCAGTACAATGTTTGATCAATGAGGCAATACCTGACCGCCTTGAGCTTTAGAGCCCTCGCTTTTCTTTTTCCCATTCTATCAGGGGGCTTCAACTCTTGTAGAAAATACAGAATGTCACGATACCATGCACATTCTGCTAGCGATAAGCCGTCTTGAGAGCATTGGATGGGTGATTCAGCTTGCTGAGATCTTGGGCGAGTATTGATGAAACTAACTCCCAAGGCTTCGTAGTTGGATTTAGCCAGTAGCTTGGCTAAACCTTGCCCCTTAACCAACTTGGTGGGTTTTATTTCTAAGTCAAATTATAGAATTTTAGTGATCCATCAACCCCTTTTCCCATCTACGTCGGGCTGCACAAGGATGTCCTTCACGGAAGCTGAAGGAACGTATGCTATTAGTTTTGAATGCAAGACATAGACTCTGAAAGATTTAAGAGCTTTCAATAAGGCATAGGCCTGCTTGTCCATGATTTCATACCTGTTCTCTACATCTCTTAACGCCCTGCTGAAGAAGGCGATGGACTGCTCACGCCCTTCCTCATTTTCCTGCAGTAAGACCGTCGCTACTGTATCGCAGGAAGAAAAAGAAAAAATAAGAAATCCTTGTAATAATAAGGATTGATTAGCACAGGTGCCTCAGTCAATGCCCTTTTTATTCGGTCAAAAGATGCCCGGGGCTTAGCGGTCCATCTCACTTCCTTTCCCTTTCTGAGCATTGTTGTGATGTGTTTTACCAATTCAGCAAAATTTGAGACGAATCTCCTCAGGAAGTTAATCTTTCCTAGAAATGCCTGGACCTCTTTTTTAGACCTGGGAAGTGACAGGGTTTGAATCGCTTCCACTATGTTGGGATCAATTCTTACTCCTTCCACCGATACTATATGGCCTAGCAGCTTGCCCTCCATCATAGAGAACAGGGACTTCTTGGGATTTAGGGAAATACCAAATCTCCATCACTTTGAGAAAACTTTCCTTAAGTGAAAATGGTGCTCTTTATCAGACCTGGAGAAGACCGTGATGTCATCTAGGTAGATCACTACGAACTGGTCTTTTTCTCCGATGAAGGCTATATCCATGGCTCATTGAAATGTTGCTCCTGCATTCATCAACCCAAATGGCATTTTGGCATACATGAATGTGCCCCAAGGAGTGGTGAAGGCCATTTTTTCTCTTTCCTCAGGCATGACCGATATTTGATTATAGCTGGAAAACCCGTTGATCATAGATATCCTGGATGCATGAGTTACCCTTTGCAGTATGTGTTCCATCTTAGGTAGGGGGTAATTGTCCTTCTTCGAGCTTCGATTTAGATTCCTGAAATCGACACAAAGCCTAATTTCTCCTCTTTTATTTCTTACAGGAACCAAATTGGCCACCCATTTAGAATATCTTAAGGGGACGATGATCTGTGCATCTAATAGCTTCTTGAATTCCTTTTCCATGACCAGCAACAACATGGGATTTATCTGTCTCAGCTTCTGCCTGAATGTCTTAGCTTCTTCCTTCAATGATATTTTGTGCTCAATGACTGATGTGTCATATGTCTTGAGGTCTTTGTAGGTCAATGAGAACACGTCAACAAACTCTCTCAGCAACTCCGTGTATTCGACCCTCTGTTCACTGGTCAAGCTGCTTGATAATCTGACAAAATTGGGCTCCTCCTGCATGTCAATGTTACATTCAACTGTATTAGCATCTTCATTCGATACCTTGCCCTTTACTGCCACATCTTTCCCATCGAACAGTCTCTCTAGAGGGACTAGTCCTCTCAGGATATGATTACTAGGCATGTCGATTATCCGATGGTTAGCAATTTTGTTTAAAATCCCCTCAGGGTGAGGGTCACCTTCTGGATCGGGATCTTGATCAATGTGAATTATAGAAAATTCATCAACTGATTGGAGAAACCTTTCGAGTTCTAAATCATCCTCGAACACCTTCCAATTCTTGACATTGTCCGACACCAAGGGCCTATATGTTATATCAACATCATTTTTTACCATAGGCGGTAGAGGAAATTTGAGCAAACTAGCTGAGACAGCTAAAGAATCGGCCAAAGAATTTTCTCCCCTTGGAATGAAAGAAATGTTAAAATCCAAGAAGAAATTATCAATAAGGTCCCATACTTCATTCTGATAATTTCTGAGCCGGCGATTATTGGCATGATAAGCATTCCTTACTTGCTGAATAATCAACTTAGCATCTCTGAATATTTCTATCTCTTTAATTACCATTTCCTTTGCGGCCCTCATGCCTAGAAAAATAACTTCATACTCTACCACGTTGTTGGTGGCTTCGAATTCCAACTTGTATGACAGGGACACGACTTCTTGACAAGGTGATATGAAAACCACTCTAGCGCCAGCGCCTTCGCTAGAAGAAGCTCTGTCAAAAAACATCTTCCACATAGAGGAGCTTTGAGGGGAAATCAGATGATCAGGGCTGGGATGTTTTCTGATTAGTAAAGAGCTTTCAGAGGCATCGGTAAGCTGCAACAAACTAGACCCCAAGTCGGTGTCAAGTGCAAAGATGGGGTGATTGGTAGGGTCTGCTTCATCACTGACGATATAGGCTAGTTGGGCTTCTCTGTATAATCTCCTTTGTTCCCCTCTGAAGACCGGAATGGTGGAATATGTGAGATCCATTTGTAGTGTCCCTCCAAGCTTTTTTATCCACGATCTAGAAAATAAAATACCAAATTTGGGGGTAACGTCGGCTACCACAATATCCATGACCACACTTTTCATGGGCAGCTGAAACAGGGAAACCACTAGGTCTTTGATTACTCCTAGACACTGCACTCTCCTTGAATCAAAAGAATATAAATCATGATAATTTCTTGTCACCTCCAGTCCCAATTCTTCCATGTCTATTTTTGGCATAAGGTTATGGGAAGCCCCTGAATCCATGAGGTAGTTATGTAGCACTTTATCATGTATGTTCAGGGATGTGTAGAAGGGGGGGGGATGAGTCATCTCTGCCTTCTACCATGGGGCTTAAGATGACGGTTGGCTTCTCATCTTGAAGGTTTACTGAGTCAGAGGGGGGCTAGGGGGAATCGAATTTTAGCATCTTGGAGAGGGATATTTTAAAATCTTTGTTTTTAACTAGCTCTGAGAGGGGGACGGGGATCCTGATCTTTTGAATTTCACATTCAAAATTAAAAGATGGAATGGTCTTAAGAGCTTCCCTTACCTCGGTGACAAGTTCTTTGACTGCTGGCAAAGTGCTCTGATCTCTTTTATCTTTAGTAGCGGCTACTGCGGATCTAGTAGGTCTTTCTGCTATGAGGGACTGGTATGGGCTGTCAAAGTCTCCTTCTTTCCTTCTCGACCTGAGATTATATCTGCTAGAAGTGTGACCGGCCCTTTGTTCTTTCCCCAACTCATGAATTTGAGTGCTCATCAGGGATTCTTCATATGCGGACTACGTCAAATGGAGAAAAGGGAGAGTCTCTTCAATACATTGAATTTCAAGGCCAAACTCGTCTATCTCCTCTCTTTCCTCATGATCAACTAGGTTGTTTTGGAGGGGGGTTTGAACCCTTTGATCTTCTCTGTCTTTTCCCTTTTGTTCCCTTAGGAAAACCTGAGGCATATTGTTAGTAGGTCATCTGAAACCTCTATTATCAGTGTTCTGGGGATTTCTGTACATGGGCTTCCCCTCTAATTCCCACCTTTCTATCTTGGCATAAAGCAATTTTAGTGCTCTAGCTGTCTCATCTGTCTGATGGGGTAGGGGAGAGGAACTGGATGAGGAAGCTTCAGGCCTGTTCTTGGACGTATTTCTATCACCTGCGTTCTTGAGTTGGTTGACAACAAATATGTTAGATTCTACCTCCACGACAACATCCTGCATGTGGGCCAGTGTAGCAGCTCTTCTCTCCCTTAGCAGTAGGAAGAAATCAGGATCAAAAGCACTGGAGTAAGTGATCTTTGCAAAGGCTTCAGAGGGTTTTATCTCAGCAGGGATTTTGTTGTACATTTTATTAAATCTCTTGGAGAAGTCAGACATGGACTCTCCTTCCTTTCTCTTCAATGACCCAAACTCTGTCATTTAATACATGAAATCTTTTTTATCTCCCCACTATCTCAAAAAGGTACTATCTAAAGCTTCGATCCCATCAATAGATCTAGGAGATAGGGCCTTGAACCATTTTCTAGCCTCTCCTTGGAGACTATGGACAAAAATCCTCATCCATACGTCTGTGTGCATGACAACATTATCATCTGTGAAAGTATAAAAGGATACTAGGTGTTCTTCAGCAGCTATGTCCCCCTCGCATGTAAACTTGGGCAGCTGCTTTAGGTATCCATCTGCTGGGAGGGCATTGAGAAGTTGTGGTAATACAATAGGAGCATACCTAGTGGCTATGATTGCCTCCATTGTGGTCATAGGGGGATTTTCTCCAGCCATATGTATATTATGTAAAGGGGAACTCGGAGGAGAAGGAACTCGGAATGTGGATACTAGGGATGAGTTCTTAATGGGAGTGGGAAACAAGAGAGGATTTAAGAAGAAAGATAACGAGCTCAAGTCAGCAGGTGCTCCTCCTTGTGCAAGAGTGGGGAAATCTTATGTGGTCCTGGGTCTACGACAAGGTACAGCCTCAGAGGAGAAGGGAGTGATAAGGATTTCTCCCTCCAATCCCAGACCAGGAGGGGAAAACTCAGCAGGAACACTCCCAAAATTCAGGAAACGGGAAACTTTTGAAGGAGGTCTATTAAGAAACTGAGGAGGAGAAAATGGAGTTCTTACAGAAGGAGATGGCGGATTACCTATTTTGGTGGTGGAAGCTTCTTCTTCAGGGGCCTTTCCTTTTATGAGAACCACCTCTGGATCGGTTTCAGGTGTAGCTAGGGGTAGCTGTGGATGATACCGTGTGTGTCTTCCTTTGAAAGCCACAATTAATAGAGTAGGTTCTCCTCAGTGGAGTCATCACAATGGATTCGCCAGGTGCACCGCATCAATCTTGATAATTCTAATATCTGATGCACCTTCAGAATCAGTTAATCGTTGTCATTAATCTCGAGGAAAATATTCAACTTCGTCCCCGACAATGGCGCCAGAAATGTTAGCATCAGAAGTCACTCCTAGATTGCAGCAGGAGCAGAGCCCGACGCCCATCAGTTTAATGTCGTGTTTTGTTTAATGAGGTGATCAAATGGAGGTTAACTCAAGACGATGTAGCTCTAACTCTGAAACTAGGCCAAGAATGCATGGGCATGTGAGGTCTTAAATAACTTCAGACAACGAGGTGTAGTAAGGGTTAGTATTGGAAAGACTTATATCAGGGATATGTGAAGGTCTGTAGTAAATATCAGGTTTCCAAAAGACTATAAAAGAAGGCATCCAAACACAAGATCTTCTTGTGCTCAAACACAGAAAACCAGAGAATACAATAATGCATAAATAAATCCTTTATCATGACATAATTGCAATGATCCACATGAATCATTCATCCACAGACTCTCCTAGCATGAGATGAAAACTTAGATGGAGTAAGAAGACTGTCCGTTATAAAAATAAGAAATCTCATATACAAATGCATGACAAGAGAACTAGAATCTGCTAAAACTTTTATAGTCAGGAGCTTTGCTCTACTATCGATGATTTACAAAATGGAAAAAATGCCTACATATACCCTTCCATTCCTTTCTCCCAGCAGAGGCATCCCAAAACTCTCAATGGATGGCATCGCCTCAATCAAATCTGGCCTGTATTGTAATTTCATACGCTACCTTAATTCAGCATGTTCAGTGCCAGAGGTAGTTGAACCCTTTGAATGTTGACTTGGCATGTGCAGGTTCTTCTGGCGAGTTGAAGACTAAGCGTGGCTTCCTTGAGGAGAAATGGTACAGGGGACCCTCTCGGGTAGAATTTCAGTTGGGACCTCCATACTTTGCAATAAATGAGTGAGGTGAGGTTTGAACCACCCCCTCTTTCTTCATTAATCTCCAACAGGTACTGGGATTTAGCTCAGGTCGAATCGGCATCTGGAGCATCACAATGCCTTCCTTCTAAGATTTAGCTCAACACTTTGGGGCTCGAGTGGCTAAATGACAAACATAAACGCCCCTCCTCCAGGCCTGTTCTCTTATGACCAAGCACTAGAACCACGGGCCAGATCCTGGGCGCTATCGGAAATTCGGGGTTCGGGGTTTTGAAATGCATGAAATGAGGGGTGCCTGCTCCTCGGAACCCGATCTGTGATATGCCGACAGGCTTGCCACCTGTCCCAATGAGATCGGACGGTCCAGATTCATTTTGACCCATGGTTCTTCCCCTTGCTAAACCTCGGGTAACTGGTCAGCCCCGAAAACCCGATGGCCGTTGATCCGCTTCAATGGATGGATCTCTGCTGCCGATGGAAAAAATCTTCCCGCTCGCTTGACTTGCTGCTAAAAATGGGACTATCTCAAGTTACACTTCGTGTGCTTCCCACACAAACTACAGGCCTGGGTATGCCTAATCCTGAGACAAGAAATATCTCTAAGAAAATGGAAGAAAAAGCATCAGAACCGAATCTATAGATCAGAGACATTATCGGCATGAAAGAAATTGACCTCCTCAAAGAAGACATACTTTTTCCAGGTACCAACATTTTTTCTATGGATATTGCTTCATTTGTTCTAACTTTAGTCATAAAGCTGTAAATTGTTCTTTAAAATAAAATTATGAGCAATCAATACATTCAAGGTATAGATATCTGCCACAACAAAGAATGAGACAACCAAGTAACAAACCACCACAGACTGCAAATCACTTGATGGATGGGAAAAGGACATAGGTTAAGCATAACGTATGATCCTTTATTCGACGAACCAAAATGTTACATCTGTCATAACTATGGACATAAATCTGTTGATTGTCGCTTAAGGAACTATGAACCAGATTTGAATTCCCCTACTGAAAATGTCAAGGGTTGAAAGAAGAAAGAAATTCACAAGTGTGGATTAGTGTTGTTAGCTCAAAGACAAACAAAACCTTGGTATATAGACAGTGGATGCTCCAAACATATGATGGGAGACAAAGATAAGTTTCTATCTATAAGTGAAAGAAAATCAGGAAACGTAACCTTTGGAAATGATGCTCTAGGTAAAATAAACGGTAAAGGGATGGTGATTTTAAGTAATGGAAAAGGAAAAGCCCAAGATGTTCTGCTTGTACATGGGCTGAAACATAATCTACTCAGTGTAATTCAAATGTGTGATAGAGGATGTGAAGTGATGTTCACGTCCAAGGACTACAAGATAAAGTCTGTAAACTCAGGACAAGTGGTGGCCAAAGGTATACGGATAAAAATAATGTATATGTGCTGAAATAAGATAGAGAAGAGTGTCATCTAAGAAAACAAGATGAAAGCTGGTTATGGTATAGGAGACTTGGACATCTAAACTTTGACCACTTAATCAAGCTCAAAAGTCTTGAGGCAGTAAAAGATCTTCCGAGAATATCAATGCCCCAAGATTCTGTGTGTAAACCTTGCCAACTAGGAAATATAACCAGGACATAGTTTAAGTCCAAGAGCTCTACTTCAATAGAGAAACCACTCCAACTAGTTCATATGGATTGATGTGGACCATCAAGGCAAGAAGGCACATGGAAAGAAAATCACTTCATGCTGATTATTGATGATTACTCCATAATTACTTGGGTTGCCTTTCTCAAGGAAAAAGATGAAGCATTTGAGAAGTTTAAAAAATTTAAGGCTTTAACTGAGAATCAAACAGGCAAGAGGTTAAAGGCAATACGATCAGATAGAGGAGGAGAATTTATTGCAAGTGATTTCAAGGAATTTTGTGATAAGCATGTGATAAAGAGAGAATACAGAATCCCAATAACTCCACAACAAAATGGAGTAGTTGAGAGGCAAAATAGAATAGTGTAGCAGATGGCTAGATCAATGATGAATGAGAAGAACACTGTTCAAACCTATTGGGTAGAAGCAATACACACAACAATCAATGTTCTTAACAAATCCCACCTTAGACCACAAAGTGACAAGACACCTTATGAACTGTGGTATGGGAGACCTACTTCAATCAAACACTTCAAAGTCTTTGGGAGTAAATGTTACATAAAGAATAATGATGAGAACCTTGGAAAATATGATGACAGGGATGATGAAGGTATCTTGTTAGGGTATTCTACAAACAGTAAAGGTTACAAATGCTATAATAAGAGGTTGCATAAAATGGTTGACTGTATTGATGTAAAAGTTGACAAAGGAATCCCAGCAAGAGAGGTGTACAATAATGAGTCTTCTACAGAGGACACAACTGAAGCTGAAGATGAACAGGTCTAAGAATTAGAAAACAAAGACTCTGAATCAGATGAAGACACAAATACTCAGACAGACTCAAATCAGCATACAACTTCAAATTCCTCCTCCAGAATCACTCAAAAGAATCATCCTGCAAGCCAAATAATTGGTGAAAAAGACAAAGGTGTACAAACTAGGAGAAAGATAATAAAAAACATCAAACAATCACATATATCTTTCATATCCATGCTGGAACCCAAGAATTATAATGAATCTAGCAAAGATGACCATTGGGTTAAAGAAATGAATGATGAACTTGATTAGATTGAGAAAAACAATACGTGGGAGATGGTTCATAGACCTGAAGGTAAAAATATCATTGGTTCCAAATGGATCTTTATGATTAAGTTGAATGAGCAGGGACAAGTTGTCAGGAACAAAGCAATATTGGTCTGTAAAGGCTATTCTCAAATAGAAGGACTGGATTTTGATGAAACATTTGCGCCCGTAGCAAGATTAGAAGCTATCAGAATATTTCTTGCCTATGCTTGTCATAAAAGGTTTAAAGTCTATCAAATGGATGTTAAGTCAACTTTTCTAAATGGATATTTAAATGAAGAAATCTATATGGAACAACTAGAGGGTTTCAAACTGTCTGATAACCCTGACTTAGTATGCAAGCTGAAGAACGATTCATATGGGTTAAAATAAGCCCCTCATGCCTGGTATCACATACTAGATACGTATCTCAAAGAAAAAGCATTCAAGAGAGGAACAATTGACAACAATCTATATATCAAAATAGAGGATAATGATTTGCTCATCGTGTTGGTCTATGTAGATAACATCATCTTTGGATGTAATAAGGATTCATTGGTACAATGGTTTGCTTCTACCATGGAGTCTGAGTTTGAAATGTCTATGATAGTTGAACTATCATTTTTTCTTGGTCTGCAAATTACTCAGAGGTCTAAAGGGATGTTCATTTCTCAAGAAAAATATCTAAGAGAAATGTTGAAAAGGTTTCAAATGGAAGATTCTAAACCTGTGGGCACACCTATGGTTATTGGATGCAAATTAAGCAAGGATGATGACTCACCTGATGTTGATCAAAGTTCATATAGGTCAATGATAGGCAGCTTGTTGTACATCACAACATCTCACCCAGACATAACGCATGTTGTTGGAATGGTAAGAAGATATCAGTCTACACCTAAACAAAGTCATTCGCTAGCTGTCAAAAGGATATTAAGATATTTGAAAGAAACAATGAACTATGGCCTATGGTATCCTAAGAATAAGAATTTTCAATTATCAATCTATTCAGATGTTGATTGGGCTAATTGCATGGATGAAAGGAAAAGCACGAGTGGATGTGCATTCTTCTTAGGAGATTCTCTAGTAGCATGTTTGAGTAAAAAGCAAGGTTCCATTTCTTTATCAACTATAGAGGAAGAGTACATTGCTGCTACTACCTGTTGCACTCAGGTATTATGGATGATTCAGACACTTGTATACTTGGAGGTAAAATACGTTGCATCGATCCCAATTTATTGTGATAACACTAGTGCCATCAGTGTGTCCAATAATCCTGTATTCCACTCCAAGACCAAGCATATTCCCATAAAATACCATTTTCTGAGAGAGAAGGTCACCAATCAGATTGTTCAGGTCCATTACATTCCAACCATAGACCAAATTGTAGACATCTTTACTAAAACCCTAGACAAGACACCATTTGAATATCTCTGATAGAAGATGGGTTTCATCTTGTCTCACACCTAAGAGAGTTCATCCTATTAGGTGGAGTTTGTATTGATTGAATATCTGATACCTCCGAAAAATACTGCAATATCTCAGGGGGAGAGTGTTTTCTTTGACATTGATGTCAAAGGGGGAGAAACAAATAGGTCTGGGTGCCTTTGTTTCCATCAATGCCAAAGGGGGTGATTGTTGGCATGTTTTACAGGCAACGTATGCTTGTCCTTGATGGAAAGTAAAACAATGATGATGGATTGAGTATAGGTATAATGTGCCAGGTGGGCACCAGAAGTATTTTGGGAAGATGCAGCAGAGCAAGCTCGTGAAGACTAGAAGAGATAGTGCAGAGGTGCACACAGAGTGCAGAGTATGCGTGTTTGTCATTGATGGAAAAGATCACAACCAATAGCACAATGATGATCACATGGCAAGATCAGAAGCTAAATTCCATTTTGGGTATCAGAAACAAAGACTCCATTTCAAAGTTTCAGATACCAGGAGTTGGAGGAGTCAAGAGTCGAGACTCTTCATCATAGGAGTCTTGAAGTGCTGAAATGCGAAACGCCAATAATATCGAAACAGACACATCAACTAGAGTTTTGGATACCCAGAGTTGGAGGATCCAAGAGACGAGACTCTTCATCACAGGAGTCCCGAAATGAGAAAAGCCAAAAATCCCGAAACAAGCACATCAACCAGAGTTTCAGATACTGGGATTTGGAGGAATCAAGAGTTGAGACTCTTCATCACAGGAGTCCTGAAGTGCCGAAATGTGAAGCACCAAAAAATCTTGAAACAGACACGTCAATCAGAGTTTCAGATACCGGGAGTTGGAGGAGTCAAGAGTCAAGACTCTTCATCACAGGAGTCCCGAAGTGCCAAAATGCGAAATTATGAAAGCGTTGTATAGATAAGCATTTGGTCACCGTCAGTGGTCACATCGTTGAAGAGATGAAGAGAAGAGCTCGAAGATACAATATCCATTTCGGAGGTTGGGACATGGAGAGTCGAGATGACTCATCACAGAATCCCCAAAATGCGAAATGCGAAATACGTGTTCAGAATTGGCCCCAGGTCATAACCTATGGTCACATCGACGAAGGCTCAAGGGAGGAGGAAGAATGAAGCTAATCTTCATTTCAGAGATCACGACATGGAGAGACGATATGCCTCACCACAGAAATGTCGAAATGCTGAAATGCCAAATTGTGAAATGACGAAATAAGTGTGAGACCTATAATTTATAATCCAACGATGCAAGTTATTTGGGAATATGATCGAAGGGCTATTGTTTCTCTTCTCAGTTAATCGATTAGTATCTATTTAGTTGCTGATGCGGTTTTTGGCGGTTCACAGTGTAACTGCTAGAAACGACTGATTGTTTCTGCCAAAGGACTCGAAGAGACTTCAAGGTGATCTCCAAAGAAGCTGAAGAGTCTCAAGGAATCTACCAGTGGAATTAAGACTATTCATAGAAGCGATTGACAGATGGAAGAGCATTGTAGCTTGTAATTGCAACAGAGAGGATGAGCTCGACTATGACAAAGAAGACAAAGAGTCTCGACTGCTAGAAAAGCTAAGGAATCTCAGCATAACACCTAGTGTTGATGGACACATTAGTTTAACAACTAGAGAAGCTGAAGAGTTGCAATGATGATCAGGTAGAGCACTCGACATGAAGAGCATGCAAAAGCATTGCACATATTGGATACACAAGGTGCACAAAGACTATAAGAGTGAAGAACAAAGAAGAGATGAGTGTTTCTACAGAGAGGAATCACACATGGGGAAATGGCATGTTGTGGGCAGGAGCTGAAATACACAGAAGAAGTGTAATTCAAAGAATCAAAAGAAGACGCAGAGCATAAAGTGCAGCAGAAGCGAAGAACAAAGATGCATAGCTAAGACAGTAAAAGAAGGCTGAGGTTCACTTGTAAAGAAGAGCAGAAGATCATAAAGTGCAAGAAGATGCAGGCAGAGAGACACTGATACAGGAGAGAAGAGCAGTGTAGCAGAACAATGATGAGATTGGTAAGCCATTGATGAACATTATATCACTGTAATAAGTTTCAGTAGCAAAGATTTATATTTCAGGGTGGTAGGAAGGTGCTAGTGAGGACTGTTGTCCTCAGAGGTTCAAGTGGGTGCTTGAACACAGGGAGTTGTAGCTTCCATCTAGTTGCAGCCAGAGAAACCAGAGTGGCAGGGTGGTGCAAGGGAGAACTTTTGTTTTCTATTATACAGGTTGGTGCCTGTGTGACTGGAAGTTGGTGCTTCCATCAAGTTGGTGCTGGAAAACTTAGGGAGTTGTTACTTCCTTCTAGTGGGTGCTAGAGAAACCAGGGAGTTGGTGTTTCCTTCTAGTGGGTGCTAGATAAACCAGGGAGTTGTTGCTTCATTCTAGTGGGTGCTAGAGAAACCAAGGAGTTGGTGCTTCCTTCTAGTAGGTGCTAGAGAAAACAAAGAGTTGGTGCTCTCAGCAAGTTGCAAATTGCAAAACAAAGGTTGTAGCTTCATTATGAGTTGGTTCTCATAAGTATGATAATGTATAGAATGTAAATATTACTTATCATATAAAGAAGAAGAGGTTTTTACCCTTTATGGGTTTCCTCGGGAAATATCTGTCTCTTTATATTTC
>JASDQU010439295.1:1277-54774 GCA_032191745.1 Picea mariana
ATGTGATTTTGTATCTACTATCATCCTATGAGGAACATGTTTCAGAATTTTCAGTTTAGTAACGATATGTGACCACTTGACATCTTATGCATCTTATTTATTGGTTGTATTTTCATATTGATGTAGAAAAATGTTTATTTGATGTTGTTGTTGCTTTACAAGTTTAAAAAAATTATAAAAATTGAAAAAAATGATTGTTTTTGTATTTTTTTGAGGTCTTGCCGACATATTCCGACATATTCCGACATTTTCCGCCGATGTCGCCGACATGATCTCTACCCCACCCTCGCCGACACTTACCCCGACACGACATTTACAGCATTGCATTGTAAGCCTAAGGGCATAGGAGATAGAGAATTAGACAGAGCTAGAGAAAGGACAAATAGAGGAGTGTGTGAGAGAGGGGAGATTTGGCCAAAAAGGTCGAGTAAAGGCCAAATGAATGTAAATCTGGCCAGACAGACAGACACAGCTTAGAGGAGGAGAGCAGGTGTGAAGAGATTGTGTGTGAGAGAGAATTTTGAGACATCGAATTTTATTCTTTGTGTATTTGAACCAGACCTGATATTCTGGTTTTGATTGAGTATAATTTTGTGTGGATTGATGAATTTAATACTATTCTGAATCTTGAATTTGCTCTTTGTGGCTCTATGAGCGAGTTGTTGAATTTATCGAATCATTTGAATCCATGATAAGTGGTTTATATATATATATATATATATATATATATATATATATTGTGGATGTGTGGATCGGTTGGATCAAGCAAGTGTTGTTTTGCAGGCAATTTGAGATCTGGTTCGAACTCCTGTTAAAATCGAGGTTTTCATAATTATAGTAGGTTTGATCGCAGAAGAAGTCGTGATCCTTGGTCACCAAAATCCGATGACCTTCGGAGTGATAAACAGTCGGAAGGCTCAGTGGAAGAAAGACTCTGATCAACGATGAAGATCTACTTGGAGTCGCTAGATCGACGGACACGGAAGAGGCACGTGGCAGCCTTCCATTAGAACTAAAGTTTCGGAGTGGTTTGAGTTCATCGAAGTTGATCAGTGGGGGAAAGACTCATTGGATCCGACCCATCGTAGCGCTTAAGTTCAATACCCCGACACCAATACCTCAACGATAGTTTGACCGTCCATTGGAAGAAGAGATCTACAGTGGAGATCTATTGCGCACGGGAAACATAACCAAAGGTTCACCAAATCGACGATTCTAGAGTCGAACATGTGGCAGTTTTCTATTGAAGCGAGTTTGCCCAGGGTCCAAATCTGTCAGAATGGATCCTATGTTGTCAGAGTCTGTTTTCATCGAAGCGAACTATCAGAGTGACTCACATCAGAGGGAATCTGAGGACGACACTCTAATAAATATTCTGATGACGCCTAGGGCCTGGTCATAGCCCGAGGTCTTATGGAGGAGTAAGCGCTCAAGTTTTTGGCGCTTGGCTGCTAGCTCTTGGTTATGGAGTTAGCACGAGGTTTTAAACACTTGTTTGAGGCATATGGTCGTGTGAAAGGAAGAGGCTTAGCGCCTAAGTTGGGAACAGTGTTTGGGTTGTACAGGGAAATTTGCGCCACGAAGAAGAAGGCGCTTAAGGTGACACCCAGTTCATAAATTTAAAGAGGAAAAGATTGGTGGTCAACAAAGAGTCTAGAACTTTGTACAGAGAAGGATGTTAGGCCCAATCTAAGAGTTAGAGAGCAGCTCGAGCGTGAAGTTGCCAACAGAGTGATTTAGAACTCTGTTACTGCGGGTATTTGACCTGGTGGGTCATTGGAACTAAGGAATCCCTTGAGAAGGTGTAAGTTTAACTAGGGTGATAGTTAGGGTTGTTCACCACAAACCCTAACAAATCCACGTAGTACCTTACAAGTTCCAAGTTAGTTCAAGGGAAAATACTCCACAAGTAATCCTCCAAGAATTATGAAAAAGGGACTTGTTCCAGAAAGACACAAAGAGAGTGCACCACCACCACTAGAAAAGTACAACTTCACTTAAAATCATTCACAAACAACATTCATAAGATCAAGTGAGACCCCTTACTCAAGAAATCGATTCATCTTCAAAACCCTAGCCAAGAGCATCCATGAAATTTGTAAAGCAATCCACAAAACATCATCCTCAAGAAGTCACTCTAGTTATCCATTCATAGAAAATTTAGAGAAGAAGTAGGCAAGTAATGTTCTCCACAAGTTATAGCAATGATTCACAAATGAAAAGTGCTTCTCTATTTATATGCGAGATCTAACACCCTTCTCATTACAACAAAATTATTTTTCTAGCTTTTATCCTAAGAAAATATCAAAATGACCTTTATCTCTTTGCGAGTCCTAGAGATAAGATGAAAATAAATAAAATATCCATGATACATGAGTGAATAGTTCAAAAGACCCTCAAAGATGCTCCCAATATAAAGTAAACCTCCTCAAATGCGAAGTCGTCCTCCTCATATCCATGCAAATCTCACACATAGTATGTGTGGGTTCCCAAAAGTGGACGGCTCACTCAAAAATAATGTGAAGGGGTGTGAAATGTCCTCAAAAGTGAAACGTTCACTCCAAAAGGTGCAACATTTCATCAAGGAGGTGCAATGTTTCATCAAGGAGGTCCAACATCCTCTCCCAAAGGGTGCAATGACCTCAAAAAGTGGCCAAAGGTCCTCCATAAGACATGGGATGACCTCCATCAAGTATGTAAAAGGTCTCCTCAACGCCCTCCAAAGGGACAAGGCTCAATCCAAGTCATATCCATGTCATGTATATTGTCCAAAGTAGGTCCAAGTGACCCAAAGTAGTCATCAATCCAGAGGCATGCACATAGTCCAATGCAACATAAAAAGTGAGTCATGTCAAATGTAAATGTCATTAGGTAGATCACATTAAGCATCATCTTTGACCTTCAAAATAACTCATAGAATTCATACAATTTTCCAAGTTTAGGTATGGGAGGGCCATCATTAGCCGCTATTACATACATGTCTAGTACTCGACAAGAGAAGTATTTCCCAAAAAAACCTATCGAGGAACATGTGTAGTGATAGATGGTGTGGTTTTGGGGGTAACTTCATGAGTTGTAGTGCATTGTCATGTGAGGTTATGTAAGAAATTCATCCACATGATCACCTTTGGAATGAGGGAGTGCTTATGCATTGAGTTGCCCTTTCCTCGACACAGTGTCGCTCCACCCTTTTTTTCTTTTTTCTTTGTTCATTCAACTCTTTTGGCTTTTGACTTTCATTTTGTTTTACTTAGTCCTTCTCAGATATGCATTCATCGCATAGGACTTGGGTGATGGCCTCATAGCGAGAGGGCATTACTTGTGCTTTGTTTCCCTTGGTTTTCGACATTTCTTTTCTTTTCATTTTTCTTTGCATCTTGCTTTTTTCGTCTTTTTTTATCTAGATGCATCAACCTCGAGCATTCAAGCTCCTTATTCTCATGGGATTATGAAGCATGAACCTTTATGTGTGACATATGACAAGTAACCCAAGAGCAGGACAACGAAAATCAAGAAAGATGGAGACTGTTAAGTATGGATTGGGATATGGACACGTTGCCTCTCTCACAGTCCCCTAGTAGTAAAACTCTACCCAAGAGTCACAACATTTATCTAGAAGATGGTGATGAGCACCAAGTTGAAACAAGGTAAAAGGCACAAATTTAGGGCATCATCATCCATTATCTGATTCAACCTATGGTCACTACTTTCATGACAAATACGTAAGGTATTAACACTTAGTATGAAGCAATGAAATAATGTACCTCCTGTATGACAAGCACCATAGTCATCAAATGTGAGTGAGTTGAGCATAATGTGGGAAGCATCTCTGGTCAACTATTTGTGGAGAACCAGGATCTCATCTATGGAACCGTTGTCTATGATAAGGCTCATAGTAGAAAAATCTCCTCTAGTTACACCTAGATGTGAAGGGGTAACAAGATCTAGAGGTCCAACTTTGTCGCAAATGGCTAAGATTTCACCTGTTGATCTAGATCAATGACCCACAATTGCTCATGCATTTGGAAGAGACTTGAGTGGGGAGGTACCTACTTCGTCGCAAGAAGCCAGTATTTGTCCCACTAGGGACAAATGGATGGCCTAGATCGCACTAGCGAGGGTTTCTCGTAGTAGTGTAAAATAAGGTGACTAGGGGGATAAGGAATAAGAATCCCACCATACAATCAAGCTATAAAAGCATGCCAAATGGAAGCACCAAGGGGAACAATAAGGTTCCTCATCTCGTGGCTAGGACAGCTAGGAAAGGACGCCACAAGAAACATGGCCCACATCAAATCATGTTGGTTCAAGAGTTTTTGTTGCCCACTTGGAATGACTACGTTTACTAACAAAAGATGCATTTGTATGTGGACCATTTTGAGGGGGCTCAATAGTTTCTTCCTCAACATCTAAATCTGAAGAATCATTTGAACTAGGCAACAACGGGATACTAGGAAGGGACGCAATCACAAAATCAAAATACTGAGTTCGCAATTCTAAAGATGGGAACTTCTCTTCGAAGATAACATCTCTTTGAATGATGACATAATTAGTGGATGGATCATATAGAAAATGCCTTGAACTCTTGAAGATTTCCAACAAAATTACATTTGTGACCCTTAGCTTCTAGTTTTTCTTTCATTAGGAATATGGACACAAGAATCACAACCAAAAGCTATGTAATGAGCTATGGTTGGCTTTCAACGACTCCAAGCTTCTTCAAGAGTTCTATTCCTCACAACTACGATAGGAATCCAATTAAAAATATACCATGCACGAGCAACTACCTTTGCACAAAAATCGTAGTCCATGTTGAGAATTATAGCTCGGATAGGAACTTTCGCACAGGTTCAATGTGAACATGCGAGAAGTAGTTACATATATTTTCAAAAAGTAACTCTATTTTCGAAAAGTAAATTCTATTTTGTAATTCACTTTAGTTAAAAAGTGAAAGTCTTATTTTAGCAGTTAAGTCTAAAAAGGTGTATTTCATGCATGGATGACTTAGACTAGGAATAATCTCAAAAATAGATTAGGGTTTTGGTCTTGGCTAAAACTATAAAGACAGATCAAGATAGAGAGTTAAGACACGCAAGAACACTTAAGCAGTTGAGCAGATTGAGCGATAGAGAGAGGGAGAGAGAGCAAGCAGCCAAGAAAGAGGCATTTCCCAACAACACACAGTCTCGTATAAGGATCCATACAGTTCCATAGAGTCATAAGGAATTATGTACAATCGTACAGATAGGTCTGTATAGTGGTACATACAGGTTGTACAAATTGTCCTACAGGTCGTACAGACTATCCTGCAGGTTGTACAGCAGTCTTCTAGTGTTTTTGCTTCTTTCCAGCAACTATACCTTTCAATCAAGCTGAAAGGATTCAAGTTTGAGGTGTTTTTTGGTATCCGTGTAATGTTGTTTTTTGGACAACTTGTGGAGGTTTCCTTGTAAATTTTTCAAAGGAATGAAAAGAAAATTTGAAGGAGTAATTACCGATGTATGTGTGAAATTAATTGTTATGCTTCCGCTATTTGATTTCTAGCTATTGTATGATTAATGCTATGGTCGGAAATTTATTTCTGAATAATTAAATTTGGCAATCTACTTGTTTGATTGAGATCATAAGAACTTTAATCACTTAGGACTTGGGAATTTTTACATGGTATCAGAGCTTATTTCTCTAATTGAGATTATCTAGGATTTGCAACGGTGAATCAACTGCAGGGAAGAAGGACCAATAGTGGGAGGGTTTCAAACTTTTATTTTCAGATTTGGGAGTTTATGCAATAGATCTTAGAGATGGTCGCAATGTGCCTCGGGTTTGAGGACAGATTGGATGGTGCCTTGAATTTTTTATCATGATAGATGAGGGTTACAATCTTACTAGATTAGAATGATCTCTAGGATATTATCAAGAGCATTGTGACTCCACCTACAAATCCGCGGCAATTGGTAGCTCAAAACAAGAAGGAAGTGAAGGCCAAGCGGATGAACTTGGATGCCTTAAAGGATCATTTGATCCCTCACGTATCTGAGAAGAGGGCAGGGAAGGAGATGTTCGATGCCCTGGTAAATCTCTACTAGAATCAGAACATAAACAAGAAGATGGTATTGTGGAACAAACTCAGATCCATAGTGATGACCAAATCAGACACAGTGACCAGTTTCCTTATGAAGATCACACAAATTTGTGATCAACTTGTAGCAGTTGGGGAGAAGGTTGAAGATGCATAGTTAGTCAACATGGAATTGAATGGATTCCCAGTTTCATGGGAACCGTTTGTCAAAGGTATCTATGCTCAAGAAAACCTTCCCGTCTTTGAGAAGCTTTGCGATGATTCTATCCAAGAGGAGACTTCGATGGAGTCAAAGGTCGGCAAGGAGGATGGTGAAGAGAACTAGCTCTATTTAGACAGTCAAATAAGGGCAGAGGTAAAGGACCTAGCAAGGGTATGGGAAAGAGTGAGGAGTCTACCTCGGAGCCAAAAAAGAAGCACTTGAGTAAAATCAAGTGCTTTAGTTGTCATAAGTACGATCATTATGCATCATAGTGTCGAGATAAGAAGGGTAAAGGGGAGAAATAGCAAAAGTGGCCTCTGTATAAACTCAGATGAATGAGTTTGCTACCATGTTGGTATTTTGTCTTTCTACCTGCATGATTCTGAGGAGTGCATGGTATCTGGACAGTGGGGCATCTTGACATATGAAATCAGCTCGACATTCGTTTTCTAGTCTAACGAAGCAAGACTCGGGAGTGTGGGTTGAGCTTGGTGATGATCCCAAGTACCTAGTAGCAGAAGTTGGTACTATTCCCTTCCAGGTCAAGTTAGGTAGATATTTAGATTTTGATGATGTCTTGTTTGTACCAGGTCTTAGGAAGAGGATGTGGTACCTGCATCACAAGGCGTTTCCTATTTTGAGGGACAAAGTCATAGGTCTTCCAGAGTTCAAAGTTGAGCAGCATGGTGTATGTAGAGGATGCACGCTTGGAAAGCATGCCAAGGTTGCTTTCCCAAGCAGCAAGCATAGGTCTAAGGAGATTCTAGACCTAGTGACAGAAGATGAGGAGCAAGAAGCTCTGAAGATTGAGCTAGGATCACTAGTGATTTCCAGTGCAGTACAGCAGCCTTCAGATAGAGAAAGGGAGCCCCTTGCACTTCTGTCAAGAGACCTCGATGGTTTAGTCAAACATTGAGGGATGCTCAAGAGCATGTTGAGACTCCTAGGAGCACATTCAGAGAGAGCATACCTTTGAAGACGTTTTCAGACTATATGGCACTCATGAGCGACATTCTAGATTTTGAACTTTCCACTTTTCAGGAAGCAGGAGACTAGCAGGTATGGCAGGATGCCATGGTGGAGGCGTACACCTCCATCATGAAGAATGATGTTTGGAACATAATGCCAAGGCCGAAGGGGAAGTCAGTTGTGAGTTCCAGTTGGCTTTACAAGATCAAGCATGTTGTAGATGGCAGCATTGAGAAGCTCAAAACGAGGTTTGTGGCGAGAGGGTTCTCCCAGAGAGAGGAAGTGGGCAACGAGGAGACTTTTGCTCTAGTCGCCAGGTATATTGAATAGCCTCAAGGATTTGAAGTAAGTGGGAAAGAGTCCCATGTTTGTTTTGCAGTGAATACCTTGAGTCGGTGCATAGTGGAGCCAAGGCAGGAGCATTGGGTAGCAGCAAAACATGTGCTCAGGTATTTGAGCGGCGCAGTAGAGTATGGTCTGAGATATCTTGGAGATGGTGAATTGAAGTCCCAAATGTATACAAACTCAGATTGGGCAGGTAGTGCAGCAGACAGGAAGAGCACCTTAGGGTGTTGCTTTAGCTTGGTATCAAATTCGATACCTTGGTTCAGCAAGAAGTAGACTTTCGCGGCACTTAGCTCACCACAGAGAAAAGATCACTTCATACAAGTGCCCTCTAACATTTATTGTGTTCACACTCGGCCTTATTTACTAAAAGTGGCCTCCATACATAACAATACATCTTTACTATTATTCCCCTTGGGTACTTCCCTAGGTACCCCATATTATCCCTCGTGTAGCTAGGGGGATAATATGGGGTACCTAGGGTGGTACCCCATATTACTCCCCGAGCTACACTACAGTCAAGCTGAAAAAGCTCAAGTTTGAGGTGGTTTGTGGTATCCGTGCAGTGTTGGTTTTTGGACAGCTTGTGGAGGTTTCCTTGTAAGTTTTTCGAAGGAATGAAAATCAAATTTGGAGGAGTTATTACCGTTGTATGTGTGAAATTAAATTTTATTCTTCTGCTATTTGATTTACAGCTATTGTGTGATTTATTCTACGGTGTGAAAGTTATTTCTGCAATAGTTAAATTCAGCAATCTACTTGTTTGATTGAGATCATAAGGACTTTAGTCACCTAGGGCTTGAGAATTTCCACAGCCCCTCCCTTTGGCATCAAGCATGCACCTGGCCATCTCAATAAGGGTTCAATTCTTTCTTTCAACTACATCATTGTGTTGAGGGGTACATAGTACAGTACATTAACAAGTAATACTAGTTTTAGAGAAATTCAAAGCCATGATTCACCCATACACCACCATTACTAGTGYTAGGAGCCTTAATAGATTCACTACATTGATTTTCAGCAATAGATTTTGAATCCTTACACTTATCTAGGATTTGATTCTTCTATTGTAGGAAACAGACTTGTATACTCCAAAAAAGTCAAGTTGAAAGTCAAAATATATTGTGCACCTGACAAGGATAGTTTTTCCATTGGACCATGTAGATCACTATGAACAAATTGTAGTTGAGTTGACGCACACCATGATTGATTCTTTTCAAACTTCTTTCTCTCTATGAAAGTTTCCAAAGATGCACCCTTCACAAACACTATTATTTGGAGACACAAAGGGTAGACCACAAACCATATTCAATCTGCCAATCCATTGCCTACTACAGAAATTCAAATGACCTAAACTTCCAAGCCACAGTGTTAAATTTATAGCAGCTGCAAGAGCCATTCTCCGGAAGGATGGCAAAGACCCTAGCTGAGATCTAGGGCCCCCAAGTGCACCCCTGGGGTTTCTTGGTCTAGGACCAAGCAGCTAAAGCCCCTAGATATATCTAGGGCCCCTGGAAATGTCCAGGGTACCCATGCCTGGGGCATGGGTTGATCCTTGGTCTTGTACCTTGGTGGATAAGACCCCTGAGAAGGCCCCCAGTAGATGACTGGGGTTCTTGGTCTGGTACCAAGCAATAAAGACCCCTGAGAGGGCCCCTAATATATGACTGGGGTTCTTGGTCTAGGACCAAGCAATTAAAGCCCCTAGATAAGTCTAGGGCCCCTGGACATGGTCCAGGGTACCCATGCCTAGGGCATGGGTTGATCCTTGGTCTTGGACCTTGGTGGATAAGACCCCAGAAAAAGTTMTGGGGCAACTTGATCCTCGATCAAGTATTTTGWTGGTGTATGACCCTCCTTGAAGGAGGACATGACCACATGAGGGATGTATCCCATATGCAATGATGATAAAGTAATAAGGTCACCTTGAAAATGAAAGAACAAGTATTGCCACCTTGTAAACGCTCCTAAACCCTCCCTTACCCTTGCTTGTGTTGGTTTGGGGTTTTATGTTGTTTTTGTCTTAAGGGTTAAATAAAGTTTAAATTAAAATGCTGATTATACCATGTTTAAATTATTTAATTTAAACATGTTATATTTAATAATTATTTTAATTTTATTTACCCTAGCCTAAACTATAAATAAAAACCCCCCTTACCCCTCACAACACACACATTATTATTGTTGCTCCTGTTGTTGCTGTGGCCCTCCTTTAGGAGTTTCTCTGAGGCTGCTGCAGCCTCTCCTTTGAGGTCTGTTGTGGTGTGATGCGGCTTCTTCCTTGCTTCTGTAGGGTGACAGCTACTGCGGCCTTCCTTCCTTGCTGCTGTAGGGTGATAGTAAGTGCGGCCCTCCTTCTTCTTGCTGATGAGGGTGACTGTTGGAGTGCTTTGTTGCTGTGGCTTTCTATTGAGACCTGGTGTGTTGTAATACGGCTCCCTTGAGATCACCTTTGCTGCTGCGGCCTTCTTCCTGTTGGAGCGTTTATTGCTGAGCCTTGTGTGGTGACTTGGCCCTTCTATTCTGCACCTCTCGGCTCTCCTTGAAGACTGTGTGGTGTGGCTCCCTTAAGGACTGTTGAACTGTTGTGTGGTGCAGCCCCTTTTACTGCTGTTGGGTGTGACAGTTGTATGGTGCGGCCCCTTTACTGAAGTTGGGGTGTGACTGTTGTGTGGTACAGCCCCTTTACTACTGTTGTGATGTAGTTGCTATAGTGCAGCCCCTTATGAGTGCGGCCCACCTTTGCAGCTGTCCAAACCTGTCCTATGTTGAGCCACGGCCTCCCTTAAACCATTCTTGTGCGACGGTTTTTCCACAGATTTTCCGTGTGAGGGTTTGGGTGATTAAAGCTTTCTCTTGTTTGAGGGTTTGACTGTGTGAAGTTTTTTTTTGGTCCATTCCCTTTGGTGGCAAGAAAGTTCTTTCTTCTCTTGGTCAGAGATCCAACCTATATGGTGGATCTATGAGCTGGACTTTGTCTGAGCATAATTACAAATGGTTAGCATCTCTGTGTGTGATTGTGACCTCTTCAGAGGTAAGACTTCAGGGCAAGGTAAGTCATCTATTCAGTTTATCAGATCTGGACTTTGCCTTGAGTTTTTGCTTTGATTTATCCAGATATATGTATCAGCATTGATTGTTATCAGATCTGGACTGTATATTGAGTTTTGTTCTCACTTCTTGTTTCTGAAGTTTGGTTTGCTGTTCATGATCAGATTGTGTTTCATTCTTAGTTTAGATCTGTAGATCTGTACAAGTTTTATTTCAGCATTGAAGATCAGAACTAATGTTTACTCTAAGATCTAGTTTTTAGCTAAATAACTCAACTATCTTAGATCTGAGCACACATGCTTGTTTTTCTCTGTTCAAGTAGTGTAGAGTTGTTTTCTAGATATAAGATCTAGTTGTTATCCTCATTGAAATTAAAAAGACACTTTTGTTCTGCTTAACTGTCCTAATTCTAACAACAAGACATACTTCATAAGTATGTATAGCAAAGACATGAGGATCTTGGTGTGAATTACATTCGAAAAACTTAGTGAACTTCTACAGATTCAAGTTGGCATCAACATATCTGGCAATGACTATTTTGAATTTATCTCTCCCACTATTAAATGATTAGGCCAAAATTCAACCATTATACCCACTTGAGTGATCAAGTATACAAAGACCAAATTTAACTTAGTTCCAGAACATGGTAAACATCTTTTATGACACCATTTCAACTTTAATGTCACCATATGACAAACACAAAGAGTAGTATTGTCTCAAGTATAATTTTTTTATCATAATTTTTGTCAGTATCAAGTGAAGTAAATAGGTTTTCTTCCCTAGCCATGTAATGAGAATAGTCAAAATTAACAATCCACTAACTAGAAGGATTAGTTGATGTTGTATGAAAGGCCTTATCATCATCATTATATCATTGATTGGCCAAACTAAGCTCCCTGATTTGGTTCTTAAGGTCAGCCATCTACTTACTACATTAATCATCAAACTACCCTCGTTTGCCACAATGTTTAAAATGTTCCTTTTTAAACCACTTCTCTCCTTTTGCTTTGATTGCACTTCAGAATGGGAGTCATTTTAGGGACTATTGTTAAACGTCTTGGGCTTCCAATTTTGTTTTTGTTTTCCTTTAGCTATATTCTGGTACATCTTTTCTCGTCCTTCTAGCATCAAAGAACCTACTCCACGGGATTAAGTTTTACCAAATTCTTTTAAAAGCCTTCTTAATTGATCAAAACTTTCTTTCTTTTCATAAAGGAATCTTTTGACGGTATTTAAATGCAACCAAAAACAAAAAACCAACAGTTGTTAGCTTTTGGGTTGCTCCTATAGTGTTGAAGGTTTCACTTCAATTGACAGAGGTTTTCAGGTGCATGGCCCAAATACTCATGTTCATAGATTTGTGGAGGCCCTATGTGGGATGTTGCATGCACCACGAGCTTGGAAGCTCACGAAGTGGTGTGAGATGAATTTGGCCCGTGAAGTTGACTTGAGAGATGACGAAGAGTGGTGGGTTGTTGATGATCCGAGGTTATGTTCCTTCAAATTCACAAGTGATCGATGGTCTATGGAGATTCAAGATGCAGTTATAATATCTTGGTTTGTTAAAGAACCTTCCATGGGATCAGCAATTGATTCTGTGACTGCTGCACATACAGATTTGCATGTAGTAGCTCTAGTGGAGATTCGAAGGGAGAAAACTAGTGTTGGTGAAAACACTTCCCTTACAAGAGGCAACGAATTAGCCTTTGGGTTGCTCCGAAATTATTTACACCATGCTAGGGCTGCCTTCATGTGATGTAGTGTGCAGGGAGAAACCCTAGCACACGTGTTGGGAAGATGGTTGCTTGCATGGGAGGTGGACCTACCTTGGAGGATGAGAGCTGGGCACAAGGAGGAAGGGTGCTTGGCCCTAGGAGCAATAGGACCACATGGCATAACTTAGGAGGATGAGCGCTTGACTTGAGGATGCTTGGGTTGAGAGCACATTACTTGGAGTTAGTTGTGAACCTAGGACACATGTCGAGGAGGAGCATTGAAGCATTGGATGCTTGTGTTGGAAAGAAAGGAGCCTTGTGATAAGGAGTGAGCTTAACACTTTAAGCCCATGCTTAGAGAGCACACCACTTGAGGATTGATCTCCTAGCATGTGTACACCATGGAGAGAAGGTGCTTCACTTGGAGACCTTATCATGTGGATGAGATTAGGTTGGTTGTGGACTTAATCCACCTTTTCTATTGTTGGCTTCCCTCACCTATTCTATATAAAGGGACGACATTGTCTTTGTGCACTTTACACATTATTCTATCTTTGTAATTGTCTTCGAGTGGTATTGATACTTCTGTAATGTAAGATGGGAAGACCTAGGGTTTGTGAGGTAAACCCTAGAGAAGACATGAATATGAATGCTAGTGCTAGGGATGATCTTGAGACTTAGCACTTGTTTGATGCAACAGAAGAAGACCTAGGGATCGTGTGATGTACATTGTAAACCCTTGACCACGAAAATGAAGTACTAGAGAGAAAGTAGTCATTTGATCATTGTATCTTGTTAATGAACTTGTTTTGAAGTCTTTGTACTTGTGTTGATGCAAGGGAGAAAGGCACTAGGGTTTCTAAGAGGCAAAACCTTCAGAAGAGGTGATGTGCTTGGATTTGATGTCCTTGTGTGGGAAGCACCTAGGGTTTCTAGCTTGGAGAGCTTGTATGATGCAGGCTTGGAGAACCTCCTAGAGGACTTATGTGATGCAAATGGGAGATCAAATGTGGACTTGTTGATGTTAATGCTAGCTTGTTGTTGAGCCTTTTGGAGTGACTAGGAATAGCTTGGTGTGTTGCCTTGCTAGGCCATGTTTGTTGGTTAGTATCATTGTTGATAGTGGATGCACTGCCAAGGGTTTGGAAGCATTTGAAGTGTCCTAGCTTGTGATAAGCATGAAGGACATGTTGTACCAGCGTGAGACAAGTTGATTGGTATGTACTTGTAATTTGAACCTCCATCTTGAACATGATGCACTAGAGATAGAGTAGTCATTAGATCATTGTATCGTGTTGATGAACTTGTCTTGAAATCTTTGTACTTGTGTTGATGAAAGGAGGAAGGGCTAGGGTTTGTGAGACACAAAACCTACAAAATCCATGATGTTCTTGGGTTTGATGTGCGTGTGTGAGAAAGACATAGGGTTTGTAGCAAAGAAAGCCTAGAGGATACTTGCATCACTTTGCTTGGAGAGCTTATGTGATGCAAGCCTGGAGAATCTACTAGAGAACTTTTGTGTTGCAAGTGGGAGATCAAGGGTGAACTTCTTCGCGTTGATACAAACTTGTTTTCGAACCTTTGGAGTAGCTAGGAATAGCTTGGTGTCTTGCCTTGCTAGGCCATGTTTGCTGGTTAAGGTTTACTATTGATGATGGATGCCCTAGCTATGGTTTGGAAGCATTTGGAAGCATGTGGAAGATAGGTTTGATGAACATGTTGTACCAGCTTGTGATAAACTGATTGGTACACTTGTAACTTCATTTGACGTATATATAAAGTGTACCTTGCTGTGCAAACTTTGTAGTTTATATTGTTGGTTAGGTATGCTGATTTAACATAACAGTGAGCAGATTTTGTCGAGTAATTTGACAAGCAAACAGAAAATAAGAGGACTGCGCCCTTATGACAGAATCTGGTATCTGTTGGGGACTGTGCCCTTAGGGCTTTGAATCTTCTCCACTTGAAGTACATTCTTTCAGTGTTTATTTTCTTCGGCTGCCCTATGTACTTTTGTTGGACAGAAGTGACAAATATGCTGCTGTAATTTATATATCAGAGTCAACCATAAGGCTGAAAATTCACAGGAAATAGATCTAGGGAGCCTCAAGTTTTGGGGTGAAATTTCTAAGTTTGTCTTAAGTACAGGTTTTATGAAAATTGCACAACATTCTACATCTTTTCTTGAACATTCTTTCTTGTCAGTTAACATCAGAGAACCTATCTTTGATCAAGCAGGACACTAATTTATTGTCATCTTTGAGATCAATTTTGGGCATATCATCTTTTGCTTTCACAATTTCATCGTCGCCAAAAATTCCAGCAACAGGATGCTCTGTGAAGTTTGAATGGTTTATTAGCAGAAAGGAAGGGATTTTTTATTTGCATTGGTTTACCTCTGTCATTGCAGAAAATAGTTGAGAAGTAATTTCTAGGTATGTACTCTACCCTAACCACATAGTCTTATTATCTTTCTTGAATATGGGCAAATGGAATTGTATCTCCATATGTAAATATGGAAATGTTATTGCAGTTGTAGCTACATATGTAAATATGTAATTGTTATTGGAGTTGTAGCTCCACTTGAGCATTATAATTGCCACTACATGGTGTAGCAGCTCCACTTTCATCTATTGCCACTAACAGAAAGTAGATCCTTTTTTACAGCCTAGCCAAGAGTTGCAGCTCCTTGCAGTTGGAATTGTGGAAAACAATTTGGGATGCCACCCAATCAGTACTTGATGCATGCAAATGTAGGGTTGCAGCTACTTTTGATTATTGTGACCATGAATATTGATGTAGCAAGCTGAAGTTATAGCTCCACTTGTGGAATTGGCAATGTTTGGGTTGGAGCCCTCATTGCTTGAGGGAGATTAGAGTCCCTGATTGAAAAAAAAAAACTTTCTTGATATGTATAGTAGCATTCAGAAGTATATAAGGTGGCAAATCTGAATTCTCAAACATGAAAGAATTATAAAGACGTGACTATATAATCAGTGTACGAAGAACTAAGCTTGGTTAATGTCTAAATGTGTGCATGCTTGAACATAATACAAAATACAAATGGAAAATGAATAAATATATTATACATCCTAGTCAGAGAAAACATCCATCTTTTTTAACAGTAGAATTAGAGTGCTCTGTGACAAAGATGTTTTCACTACAATTTTCCAAGAAAGTATCTCAGGACTTTTAGGTGTTACATGGTACTTTTTTGCATATCTATCTATCTGTACGATCTCCTAATATAGATTCTTAGAAATTTCTGCCAAAAAACTTTGCTGCAGATACAATTTACATATGCAATATCCAGCTGTACTATATCCAAAACTTTCTGAAACATAGGTTGTATCCATAACTATCCATGTATGTGCATCCATATCCATTTCAGGGTAACATAGAAAACACATAAACGAATAAAACAACGAAAATCCCAAGAAATGAGCATGTTTCTTCTTATATTAAAAAATATGTTTTCTTGTTTTCCCCATGATGAACACAAGCAAACAAAGACAGGCTTTCTTTCTTTTTCCATTTTACCTTAATTTGGATTTTTATTTTCATTGTTTTATTTTTGGAGTTTGTTTCAGGTTATAATTTCCTGTCAATGCGGGTGGACATCAGAAACTATGACCTCAAAAGAAGAAAAGACAGACACTAAAATTTCTCTCAAACCTACAAGAAGAAACAAAGAAATGCAGAATATTTCCAAGGCCCTCAGTAAATTTCCTGACACAAAAAAGACCTATCATAACGTTTATGGCATACACATCCATTGGCTCCAGAGGCAATGTATACAGTGTTTTCAAATTATAGTTTTTAAACGCCATGCTTGCAAACTATCCATAAGCTATGAATTTAGCAGCCAGTGAATCTATGAAACCTGAGCAAGAGACACAAAGTAGACTAGGTATTTAAAAATAAGAACAAAAGTAAAGTGAAAAAGAAATCATGAGAGCTGGAATGAACAAGACCTTTCCAAGAATTTTTCCAAGGAACTCAAAATATTGGAGATGTTCGGGATGTATTGTGCCTGATGCAGGATTTGGATAGAGCAGATGATCAGCAGTTTCCTACAACCAAGCAAATGTTGAAGCTTATCAGTACAGAATAAATTATAAAACCTTTCAGTAACATTTGTCTTTCTGAAAAAGCAGATGACATCCTTACATGGGCGTTGATTTTTATTTTGGCAAAGATAGAAATAAAAATAAAAACATCAATTAAAATTCATATCAAAGCTAGGCATTGCAATTCCCACTCCAGGAACATGGTATAACTTTGTAGAAGGTCATATATCTTAAGACAGCTGTAAATGATGAAAGAACTCCACCCAAAAAACCATATATGACAAAATATACAACAAGCACATACTTGCAAAAGAACACCAAAACGTCATTACGATTCTTAAAGGCTATCCCATTTAGCTCGATCTATGCCACTATTGTATTAATTCATCAGTAGCATATTCTAATTTTTAATTTATGAAATGATAGGCATCACACTTCACAAGAGAAGAATGTCATCTGGTGGAATTCGAATAAGCTTTCTGAAGATTCTATAGAAAGTTATGTTCTGTTATCAAATAGGAGATGGATACTTTCATCCATTGAAAAATGTAGCCCGGGCGAGAACTTCTTGCACAGGTTCAGTGTGCACTGTGAACGTGCAGGAAGAAGTTTGACAAATTTCTTTCGTGGCCAATTAAGAAAAGTGGAAAATAATTATATCTTGTAATTTCGCATTAAAAATAAAATAAAAGTGAAAGTTGTTGAATTTTCACTATGCTAGGCTCAAGCATGAGGTTTATTTCAATTTTAGCATTTACTTGAACCATAGACAAATGCAGCTACACCATTAACAATTGCTGCAATAACCAAGATCACAAGAAGAAATACCATGCACAAGAACACAAGAAATATCCTAGGAAACCCTTTGCAACAAGGGAAGAAAACCCAGCCAATCCTTTGCTATATTCTCAAGAGAAATACCTCCCACACCATAGACCTAGCACACAAAAGGGTGCTCTCCAAAAGCAAGAAGGCTAGCGCCCAAGAGAGGTGCGCACTTCAGCCCTAAAACTTGTACTTGCTGAAATTTCCAAAATCACATGTGTGTTGTGTTTCCTCAATGGGGAAATCACCTTTATTTATATTAGACTGGACACGTCAAAAGTGATGTCTATTGGCACAACAGGGTCGACCTCAATAACTCAGAATATAATTAATAATTACAATATTAATTATCTTTCACTTTATGGTGGGGCCGACCTGTACCCTTTACATCACAATTAGGGTTACAAGTAAATCTAACTCTTAGACAATATAGCAAGGGATCTCACACACCCACTAGTGCTTAGCCACTAGGGGCACGTCCACATGTGCTCGACCACAGGGACGTCCAACTCAACAGATCTCTATCTCACTGAGTCTCACAGGAGAATCATCTGGACACACACTCACTAGTGCTCAACCACTAGGATCACGTCCACCTGTGTTCAGCCACAGTGACGTCCTACTCAACAGATCTCTATCTCACTGAGTCTCACAAGAGAATCATCTGGAATACCACATCGTCTCAACTCTCTACACAGAGGAGAATAGTAAACCCATCACATGGGCTCATTCACCCCTCACAGGGGTACACATCATTTCATCTCAAACGATACACCCATCTCATGGGCATCTTCCCCTCACAGGGGCACATGACGTTCCATCTCCGTCTCAGAGAGAAACGACACACCCATCTCATGGGCATCTTCCCCACACAAGGGCACACACTGTTCCATCTCCGTCTCAGAGAGGAACGACACACCCATCTCATGGGCACACCCAACTCATGGGCTCTCTCACAGGCCGACTCACTCAGTCAAAAGTCTAATATTTTGAAGTCAACTAGTCTTAGAAATCTAAATGAAATGCTCTAGAAGTTCAAGAACACCAGTGACTTAGATTAGGATTTAATCTTAGCCATACATCTCAAGATTGAGATAGATTAGGATCTGCTCTGATACCAAGATTCAAGAGATTATTATTTCTTCTCAAAGCATAAAGAGAACAAGATAGGAGAAGTTGAACATGCATGAGAACAGAGAAATAGAGCTTGAAGAGGGCATGTTGCATTCAAGGAGAAGAAAAGGAGCATATTGCGAGGAGACCAGCAAGTACAACAGGCCATACATGCCATACCACAGCTGTAGCAATCCTTTCTTCATGCACAAGCCGTACACCCTCAAATATGACCGTATACTACTGTTTGAGGTGATTTTATTGATCGTACAATTGTTGGTTCAATGCGGACTACAGAGGTCACCTTGTAAGCTTTGATGAAAGGAATGAAAAGCTAATTTGAAGGAGAAATCCTTGTGTATGTGTTTTATTTCTTCTGTTGTTCATTATCAACTAGTGTGTGATTGATGCAATGTTCCAAAATTTAATTTTCTTTTGCTAAATAGATTATTTTTTTGTGTTATTTAATTAGAGAACATTAGAACAGTAGTCACCTAGGCTTGAAAATTTTACATGGTATCAAAGATATTTTTCTAGTTGAGATTCTCAAGGATTTATAGCAATACATCAACTGCCCAATAGAAGGACCAGTAGTTAAAGGGTTTCAATATTAAGGACTAATTTTCAGATCTGGGAGCTTGTGCATTAGATCTCAAAGATGGACTCAGCTACGATAGACTAGATGGTGCTTTCTTGTCATGGAAAGTGAAGGTTACGCTCTTAGTGGAATAGAATGATCTATGGGATATTGTCAAGGATTTTGTGCCTTCACCTACAGATACACAGCAATTGGCAGCTCACAAGAAGAAGGAAGTGAAGGCCAAGTGGATGATCATCGAAGCCATAAAAAGATCATTTGATCCCTTATATATCCGAGAACAAAACAGCAAAGGAAATGTTTGATGCCCTAGTTAGTCTTTACCAGAGTAAGAACATAAACCGAAAGATGATATTGTGAAACAAGCCCGGATCCATAGAGATGACCAGATCAGATTCAATCACCAATTATCTTATGAAGGTCATGCAGATTCATGATCAACTTGCACCAGTTCAAGAGAAGATTGCAGATGCAGAGTTGGTGAACATGGCACTGAATGGATTCCCAACTTCAAGGGAACCATTTGTCAAATGTCTTTGTGCTTCTGAGAACCTTCCAAACTTTAAAGGTTGTGGGATGATGATATCCAAGAGTAGACTCGAATGGACTCAAAGGCCAGCAAGAAGGGTGGTGACAAGAACCTATCCCTATTTGGTCAAAGGATAAGAGAAGAGGTAAAGGACCCATCAAGGATAAGGGAAAAAGTGAGGAATCAGACTCACAGCCAAGAAAGGACTTCAGTAAAATCAAGTGCTTCATTTTCATAAGCAAAGTCATTATGCATCAGAGTGTCCAAATAAAATGAAGGGTAAAGGGAAGTAGTAGCGTCTGCAAAAACTCTAATGAATGAGTTTGCTACCAATTTCTGTTGATTTTTACCTACAACTCAGCACTGAAATGTTTGCGAATAATTTACTAAAAAACTTAAAAATTAACTTGCTGAGATAATTCTGATAAATTATGCAAAACACTTACAGCTGAGTCATAACACAGGAAATCACAATGGTTGAGATCGGGGCGCCCCCCTTGGTCTGGACCCCACTCTCCACTAAGTGGTGTACCCCACTTTGGACAGTGTCCCACAAAGCACTCATCCTCCTCATGAGGTGCGCCCTCCCTCCCTAGGCCCCACATTCCACTGACAAGCAAAATTGTTGAGTTCCCTAGCTTAAACTTAGCCAAAGATAATAAGACTGATCTGGGCTAATTTGGGTGTCCATCAGCATGCCTAGGACACATAGGCCTATGTTGAGACACCTCCTAAGCTACAAAGCTAATACTCCCTCTTAGCGAGGGAGGCGTCTCCACCCAAATCAATCTTTGATCCCATCAAACATGTTGTTGTTGTAGTTTCTCCCTCTGAACTGGAAGACATCCCTTCTACCTCTATTGCACTCTAATCTGATGACCTGCTCTGATTCTTTATCAATGTCAAGTCATACCAACTGACTCTCTTCGACACTGATCTCTGATCCAAGATCCCCCTGGACCCACCTACATGTTGTCCCAGCACCCTATACATCATACCTTCCATGATGCTAAGCCTCACTATTGCATCCAAGGCCACTCCCTCTGACCATATGAGCACCTGTCCATCTACGAACATCACTGCATACCCCATATCCTCCAAAGTTGACACAGANGATTCTTTATCAATGTCAAGTCATACCAACTGACTCTCTTCGACACTGATCTCTGGTCCAAGATCCCCCTAGACCCACCTACATGTTGTCCCAGCACCCTATACATCATACCTTCCATGATGCTAAGCCTCACTATTGCATCCAAGGCCACTCCCTCTGACCATATGAGCACCTGTCCATCTACGAACATCACTGCATACCCCATATCCTCCAAAGTTGACACAGAAAGAAAATGGACCCTCAATTGTGGTACATACATCACCTCATCCACCTCCAGAGACACTCTTGACTCTAGCTGGAATCTGACGCATCCAACCCCCTTTACTACATGCCTAGTGCGCACCCTACTATTCACATGGCAATGTGAGCCCGTCTTTGAAACATTAGGGAACACCGACCTCATTCCCGTCATATGGCGAGATGACCCACTGTCCACGAACCATGCCCCACTATCCTCCAACTTAGCCAATATGTTGTTGCTAGAAAGAGTGGCAACCAA
Organism: Picea mariana; assembly: GCA_032191745.1. NCBI lineage: Eukaryota > Viridiplantae > Streptophyta > Pinopsida > Pinales > Pinaceae > Picea > Picea mariana. Next base: position 22,387 of record JASDQU010439295.1, read on the forward strand.
AGAAAATTCGTCCTCGAATTTCTCGACAAACGCATCCATCTCAGCAAATGTTGTGGTTGCTACCTCTGACTCATTCTTCTTCTTCTTCTTCTTCTTCTTCTTCTTCTTCTTCTTCTTGGGACACTGGCTGGCATAGTGGCCAGTCTTGTGACATGCAAAGCATCTCACTTTGCTCATGTCCCTGCAGCTTCCCACTCCACTACTCTTTGTTGCATGAAGAGCCACATTCTCCTCCTCCTCACTCTTTGGCTGGCTACAACCAAGGGCATCAAGTCTCGGCTCTTCTTGGGTGAAGTCATCCCATAATCTCTCCCAATCAGGGAGCTTCTCCTGAGCCACCACTCCATAGACAAATACTTCCCACTGTTTAGTGAAGGCATTCAAGGTTTTCCTCACCAATGCAGTCTCGTTCACTGCTTCTCCCACAATTGCCAGTTCATCTCTGATCCGAGTGAACTTGGTGAGGTAGGTGACCACTGACTCTCCCTTGGCCGTCTTCTAGTTATGAGACCGATACAATTTTACCAGGTCATCCCACATTTCCTTGGTTTCCTTCTTGCCAGATAGATGTAGGATAATGTGGTCTTTAACCCCATCCACAATTATCCTCCTCGTCCTTACATCCTTCTTAAGGTGGGCTGCTAGTTGTGTTGGATGAGCTGGAGGGACTGCTTTCCCTTCAACAAATTCCAATAGCCCAATCTCCTCCAGCACCAAGCTTATACGCTCCCTCTAAAGACATAAATTAGAGGCGCCCTCCAACTTGTCTTCAAACATTAGGCCTACCATTTGAGTCAGTTCTTCTGGCTGCCCCACTTTCTCTGGTTATTCGTCCCTCTTGTTGATTTACTCCTCCTGGTCTGCAAAGCAAGAACCTTGGTTGTCATACACTTAAGAGGTTGAGCTTTGATACCATGTTGATTTTTACTTACAACTCAGCACTGAAATGTTTGCCAATAATTTACTAAAAAACTAGGAAATTAACTTGCTGATATAATTTTGATAAATTATGCAAAACACCTACAACTAAGTTATAACACAAGAAATCACAACAAAAACATAAAGTAAACCAAGCATAAAAACACATAGACACCAGATGTACCCTGGAAACCCGAGTGTGGGGAAAACCAGCTAAGAGGGGGATTTATTGGCTCTTGAGAAAGTGTTTTACAGCACATAAAACACACCACAAAATTTTCTTACAGAATTGTCTTCTTCTGGTAGTTGTACGGCCTAGCCACATACGCTGTACAGCCCAACTAAATTAAACTAGCAAATTCGGCCTCTGCTCAACCAAGAGAAAGACTTCTATGGCCTGTTTAAATTGGCCCAGAACAGTCTCATAAATGACACGTACAGCCCGGGATAGTTCGACCTCTTCTTTGGTGCATCGTACGACTTGTACAACCTCCTTGCTCCGCTGGGTACGACCTGTGTTCTACTTCTTTGCTTGTTGTTGAGCCTACTCTTCTCCTGCAGAATTTGCCTCAGCCAAAGCTCCAACACTGCCCTCACACTCAGCCAACAATGTTCTCAGCCAAGTGCCCCTCTTGCTCTCACTTGTTCAACCTCACAAATGAGAATGTTGTGTCCTCTCCACCCTCATCCCCTCCTTTTATCTTTCTTCCAGCCTCCATTTCCCTTGAGATGTGTTCCCAAGTGTGGGCCTCAATGGCTAAGATTAAGGCCCCCCCCTTGGGATGGACTCCACTCTCCACTAAGTGGTGTGCCCCTCTCTAGACAAGGTCCCCGAAAGCACTCAGCCTCCTCATGAGGTGTGCCCTCTCTCCTTGTGCCCCACATTCCACTCATAAGCAAAATTGTTGATTTGCCTAAGTTAAACTTAGGAAAAGATAATAAGGCTAATCTGGGTTATTTTGGGTGTCCATCAGCATGCCTCGGACACATAGGTATCTTGATTTTTCTTTCAGAGAGATTCTCTATCAAGGCTTTGAATTCCTTGAATTTTCCAAACACTTCATCTTTTGATTTCAAGAAATAAACCCCAAGTCTTGCGAAAATAATCATCAATAAATGACACATAGTATACATACCCACTAAGAGAGGTTGATGGCATTGGGCCACATACATCTGGGAGGATGAGCTCCAAGATTCCTTCTGTTTTACTGCCGCTCTTCGAGAAAGGATTCTTTATGTTCTTTCCTTGTGCACATCCCTTGCACACACCTTCATAATCAACCTTGAATTATGAAAGGCCTATCACTACCTTGCTTACATATGGTAGTTCACATGGACTCTCAGTGGAGTGAGTCAAGGCTGCATATGAGTGACCTTTTAATTTATACAGGCCACCTTCTTTTGTTCCAATAACAATTGCATCTTCTATGGTTTTTCCTTTAGGCCCAATAAGAACTTCACTATCTATGAATGTGAGACGAACAAAGTTCGCTCACACAAGAATAATCCAAAATACTTGGAATATAACAAAGTAATCCATGTAGGACTGTAAATAATATATGAATAGATAATATATAATAAGATATAAGATGATTACAATTGAGAATGAGGGCTCGTTTATATACCCACGCAGGGGTGCCCTTAACCCTTTCATTATTAATAATTAGTATTTATTAATTAATTATTATGTTATGAATATCTATTTATGTATATTTATATTCATAATAGAATGCAACCTTGAAACCATTCTTATCTAAAGCTGAGATAGAAAGTAAATTCTTTGTCAATCCTGGTACATATAGTACATGCTTCATTTTCATTGGGGTCCCTGAATCAAGTTTGTACGTGGATTCTCCCACTCCTTTAATAGGGTACTAGTAATCATCTCCGAGTGTAACTTTCTGGGGAAAGTTCTTTTCTGTAAGGCTAAAGAAAATGTCTCTCTGACCTGTCATGTGCTTAGAGGCACCACTCTCTATGAGCCAAGTATCCTCTCCCGGTGACACAGATCTTGAGAGGGCGAAAAATAAGACATAGTCTTCAATCTCTTCTTTAGTCAACTTCATGGGTGGCTCATCATCTTCAATTGCATGGGCATGATGTCTTTTGTTATTTCTCTTCTTGTATTCTTCCCTTTTGGTAGGACAATTCTTAGCAATATGTCCCATCTTATCATAATGATAACATTGATAAGAGGAGAAATTTTTTTCTCTTGTTTGTCCTTTTTGAAATTTTTGGAATCTCCTTGGAGGGTGAGATTCTTTATGAAAGCAGGTGAATCTCTTTGGGGAGTGAGATTCCTTATGTAGGTGGGTCTCCTTCTAGAAGTGAGACCTTTCCTTTCCTCCTTTAGCATGAGCAGCTAGGGCCTGATCTTCATCCCTTAATAGTACTGCTTCTCAGTTACCTACTCTTGCTTCTTCTTGAACACATTCTTCCCAAAGACTGTCAAATTGGAGTTTCTCCTTTCTTGCACAGATAGTTTGGATGAAGGCATCCCAAGGTTTATCTTCATTTAAGTTGTCTCCAATTGCTTCTAGATGTTCCTTGAATTGAGAAATCCTAGAGAAATAGTCATGAACTATTTCTCCTTTCTGCATCTTTGTATTCTTGAGTTGGGTTCTCAAGTTCATCTTCTGGTTAATGTTCTTTCCTTCATACATTCTGGTTAGGGCATCAAACATCTCTTTTGGAGTGTTCTTAGAAGCCACTTAAGGGATCAAGTGATCTTTAATAGAGTCTGCAATGATTCTTTTGGCCCTAACCATATCCTTCTTGTACTTTGCTTTAGTTGCATCTTCTACGGGTCCTGGTACATTTTCTTTTATGAATTTTGCAAGGTCATTCTCTTCAAGAATGAGTGCAATCGTATACTTCGAGGCACGGAAGTTTTCCACACCTTCTAACTTGTCAACAAGTTTGGTGCTTGCAAACATTTTGACCTGGAACTGGGAAAATGACCAAAAATTGAAAGTGCTCAAAAATTGAATCTAAACTTAGCAAGAGGTGTGTTGGGCTGAGGCGAGTAGGTCGGTGCCATCTGTTTTCAAAAAATCCAAATTTTACCCCTTGAAACTGATTCTGCCCAAATCTGGACTGGTACTTATATTACTGGTTCCGGTTTCCTTGTTTTCTAGTTTTCTAGTACCAGTGAAAACTAGGGTTTCACTTTCCGGAGGTTTTGGCCACTAAAAAGGTGTGCTCAAGCTACTAATGAGTTCTCTACGCTAGGGCGCACTTCCCTAGATGGTTTTTAGACCGAAATTCCTTTCCAACAAAAAGCCCTAATTTTCTTGTACGACAACAGTGACGTTTTTGGTTACCTAGTGAAAGGTGCTCTGTTCATTCAAGCTCTGATACCATGTTAAATTTAGAGCTACTATTAAGTTCTTTTCAATTTACTAGACAATAATAACATAAGCAGGATCACTAAGAGAAACACAATCACAAGATACATAGCATTTTATCCTAGGAAACCCTCATGGGGGAGAAAACCCAGCAAAAACTTCCTTAATATAGATTGCCAATACAATGCCAAGATAAAAGACCAAACACTAGAGAATATCCAAGACTGAGCAATGTGCCTTTCTCTCCTCCTTCTTGCAACTGCATACCTCCAAACTTGCGCACTAGATGAGTGACTTGAGTGAGTTTGTGAATGAGGCGCTATCCTCTCTTATTTATACTAGTTGAGAAGCGCTAGAGTTGAGTCTCTTCATTAGGCAAGGCCGACTTCTTCAACTAGTGGTTAAAACCACTTTAATTAGCCCTAAGGGGTGACTTCTCAATTAGCATCATATAAACATGGTTTGACCAATCCACAATAGGGGATTTGGTCATACATAAGTCTTGACATGATCAATCCACAAAAGGGGATTGATCTATAAGATAATAACTCAATTATAATTAGAATATACTTCGCAGCTACAATATTTCAACACCAAGGTACCCAAATATCAACATATATATATATATATATATATATATATATATATCATTGTTGTCCCCAACCTGTCGTCCTCTGAAAAAATTGGGGGTGCTCTAGCCATCCTGGAAACTCGTCCCCCCATACCCAAAGGTAGTGCAACATAGATAAATAACCATGTGTTATTTTATAAATAGCACATTATATTGAAACTTTGAAAGAAAGCGTTATGAATAAATGAGCAAGAACATTTAAATGACAAACAATGTTCCATAATCTCACTTATATTGGGATCATCACCATTAGTATCACCCTTTGCCTCCTCATTTAGCCTTTGCCTCTACCTCGATCCTCTAGGGACATCAGTCAACACCGTCCAATTTTGATGAAAGTGACTAATCCAATCCTTAAACTATGTTAGAAAAAGCTTAACATGCCAAATCAATGATTTTGGCTTTGAGTGAAGGATACATTTTTGCTAAAGGAGTTCAACAATCAGTGCCACCAACATCGGGGTACATAAAAGACCATTGTTCTTGATTAAATGCCAATCCCATACACTCATACATGCTAGAATCAAGTGAAAATGCTACAATCCTGCCAATCTTGAAAACTTTGAGGTCTGTTAAATTTTGAATGGGATAAGAAATTATACTTTCTCCATAAGAAGTCTAATGAGGTTGAAACCACTCTCAAACATCCTGAACCAATTAATGGTAATGTTAAAAATTTAAGTATAAGTTGACATTTCCTTTATCTTTCCTTTTCTATCCTTAATTTAAGTAGAAGGATAGAAAAGGAAAGATAAAGGAAATGTCAACTTTTACTTTAAGAATTTAACATTACCATTAATTGCCAGTCTTTCTGGTCAAACCTAGTAAAACAATCACCCAAATGTGCTGCACGGACACTGCTAGAGCCAAAAAACACGTTTCAGGCCATACGAAATATGTTTCCCACACGTAGGACGTGTGTACGGCCTGAAACAAGCTTCTGAGCCGTACCACAGGCAATTTCTGTACAGGAACATATGGGGTACAGCCCTTCCCTATGTGTTTCCTGCAACAGAGGTTCACATGTGTTGCTACAGTATATCTCCCGTGTACAAGAAACATGGCTGGCTTCAGTCTGTATTTACAGTTATCTGTGGTCTAATTTTTTGTGTTGAAGTAAACTTCTGTTTGAATAAATTCTATTGTTATTAACATGCATTTAGATAATACTAACTAATGCATTTACCATTCCAATTTACTGCTATCAAAGGCTCTTAACAAACCTAAGAATCAGTTATGCCACCACTACCTATCTATGATGGGTATTTTTGAGTCCCATTGACCAACTATGTGGTCATTCGTTGCACAATAATAAAAATATATTATCTTATCTTATCAACCATATCTTAAAAAAATAAAGGGAACGAAACAGTTCTCTCAAATCACGTAGATTTTGCCAATCAATTCTCCAAGTTTCTTCAAAATTTACTTCATCATTCATCCCTCTTCTTGTTGTTCGTTGTTGACTTAAGTCACCTGATTACTATATAGTATAACCACCCCAACACAAGCATTATTTTTAACAGTTTTATTCATCTTTTTATCATTTGTATGAAAACCTACAGTTCAAGACATCCAATACTTTATCATCCAGATATTAGTTGTTATTTCAAAATACTAATTTTGATCAATTTTGGTCTCCAGCCACTTTCAGAGCGTTGTAGCGGTATCAATATTTATCTTCCTTCTTTGCATAAATGATCCATGGCGAAGATTTTGGAATTGTTTCACCCTAACATTGGATCCACCCAACACTTTATAACATATAGATATTGCTACTATCAAGGAAAGAAGTGGAAATGATATTCATGGGGAAAGAGCCCATTATCTATTGACAAAGAAAAGAGGATGGGGCCTTAAGACTAAAGTAACTCATAGAAAACCTAACATAACCAGACATACAAAGCTAAAAACACCTCACAAAGTCATTCAAGGATGTCAGACCATACACATCAACATACTGAATACAAAAACCGAGCATGTCATTATTCCAAAACCAGAAGAAGCAAATCCTTTCAGTATCCAGATCATAAGGAATTCACTCCAAACAATACTTTGTCTAGATGAAAGACAGTAAAGATAGGAGCAAGCACCAACACATTACCTTGAAAAGTCCATACTGTATATCAAAGGCTGTTTTTGTTATGTTCTCCATAAAATCTTTGAAAATACCACCCCCGTCAACACCAGGCTCTTCAACTCCAAATTCATTCACAAATATTACACGAATCTGAAATATAAAATATTTTATTTAAAACTCCATTGCAATGTCTCATATAACAGACTCTTCATCAAAATAAGTTCTTCAAAAGTATTATCAATGTAGTGTTACAACAGTATATTAGCAATATACCATTCCCCTAAGTTCTTCTCCTGTCAATCCATTTAGTTCACTGAAGGCATCCTCAACAGCCCGGTTCCTCCTTATCCTGATTCGGTGTCGTACAAAGGGTGTATGAAAACTGTTTTGTTGTCTGGCTGCAGCTAACTGAGACTGGCACAGATAAGTTTATTATTATTTCTCGAACATACTGTTATGCACAACCAAGAACCAAAACAACAAAAGAAAGACCTATATACCGGTATGCCTGTATCATTCAACCAAGAAAGACTTAACCAAAAGAAATCTAGAAAGAAGCCTAAAAACAACTCCTTGTGAATCAATATTGATTGCATGCTTCTTGCATTAAATTAAATTCCATAGACCTTCTCCCACAGGAAACCAAAAAAGAGAAACGAGATGGCTAAAAAAGCCTATTCAAATGACATGTGGCATAAAGAATAGACAGCTAATAAAGCCAGAGGTTTCTCTGTATCTTCAAATCACTAAATTCTTTGAACTCACAGTATAAATTTGAACCCTGTTTGTAAATGGCACTAAGAATGGTGCCCGTTTCAGTAGCTCATGGGCTCTTGAATTTTCACTTCCAGCCTGTAAAGGACATAAATAAGTTATTATGTTCTTCTTGCATGATAAGCAATAAGAAAACTAAATAAAAAGTAATCAACTCACACGAAATGCAATATCACATATAAAAACATTAATTAACCTGAGCATAGAACATTCCATCAACTGCATCACGAGCATGAAAATCATTTGGTGATGTAAATTCTCGCCTACAATTCCAATCCTGCAACTGTACAATACCCAAAATACACTATTATGCACAATGTAAAAATACCAGAAACATAGAAGAGAATAAATTTAGATACTAAAATAAAGAAATGAATAAAAGTTAAACCTGTTCAACAACCCTGCAAACTGTCAATCATATATGATAACTCAGACATGAGAATTCCTATTTATCCATCTGTTAAAACATACTGGTTCACATTTGAACCATCAATTCATCATTGTTTGTCATCAAAATCAAATTGTTCTCTAAAATCATTTCATGGGCAGTCGTGTTTTATCAAAATGATGCATTCAAAAAATCCTTGTCATCAAAATCAAAGAAATTCAAGTTCCGTTCAAGTTTTATACACTGGAATGTACTTGTCCCCGAACAGTACATTATTATCAATGATTCCATTGAAACAATGTGAAAAGGCAATGCTGTTTAGTCACAGACATCCAAGGCAGAAAGCTTGGGAATAATATAACAGTTTTTTCAGGAAGTCTGTTTATGCCCTCCTCAATATACATGGTTTACAAAAATTAAGAATGCAAACAGTTCCATACCTCATCTCACCAGGATTTTCCACAATGCTTCTTATGGGAGCATCTCTGCATCCAAAATACTGGTGGGAATTGAGTAGCAAAAGCACAAATTTGGGGCAATTTTGTGCAGCATTCCACTGTTTATTTTTCTTGATTCTTTGAGGAAAAATGCTAAGGAAGAATGCTACAAACAGTTTATTTGTTGACGATAAAACATCAAATCCAAATAGGAGAGGTTAAGGAAACCCGTAAATGATAAATATAATATATTTTCTATTTTAAAAAATATACAAGCGACGATTTACAAGAGCACTCATGATGGTATAAATGCTCATTGACTGGTCAGAAGGGTGAAGGGTGACTGGTAATTTAGAATGAAAAAGCTCTCAATTATGAGCAGTAGGATCCATTTTCTATGAGACACGTTAAGGTTTGAGTGGTTCTATGCACCTTTTGAGAAGGATGTCCACCTTGGAGACTCGTCTCATTGATGGATATTTGAATATATGGCATAACCACTCTCTATTTTATGTATTGTTGACCTTATCCACCTTAGTTAGTTAGTGGATATTGGTTGTTTATGCTTTCCTAGGTTAGATCTAGGGCTTTTGCCAAGGATATTATTATATTATTGAGGGAGTTCTTGAGCCTAGAACTCTATATAAGAGGCTCCTCCCTTGGTTATTTGTTGTTGTTGATTATATACTTTTGAGAGAGTTATTGTTGACGATTAAGCATAAAGGCTTTGGAGAATTCTTGGAGACTTTCTTGTGTGTGTGGCAAAGATTTTGGAACTTCAAGCTTGGACATGGTGTTAATCTATTTCCATGCAAGAACTAGTTACTTGGTCCATGGATTAGTACATCTACTACAGTAGAGGCAATTGGTCTTGTCTTATCCTTTTCTTTCCTTGTTTATTTTGGCATCGGTATGATTATTTGCATCTTATATCTTAGGAATGGTTGCATATTTTTATTTCAAATTCTAAAGTACACCCATTTAACTAGTTGAAGGTGCATCTCTTTGAGAGCCCTTGTGTTTCTGCATTTATTTCCAGCATTATTAGGGGGCTTATAGCATGCTTTATGCAGCTTTTACAGCCCTAATAACATAAGAAAATAGCCCTCTTACATTGTTTTCATGACTCCATTAACCCTAGGTTTTATTTGGAACTAATCTCTCCCTTCAAGCACTACTTAAAACTAAAAAAGTATCTATTTTTATTTGTTATATGAAATTTGGGAATTTATTTCTGAATATCATAAATCAGATTTCATTTAAGTCTAACTAGGTTGCATAGATTTAAAACTTTCATATTAGACTTAAGTTATTTGGTCACGTGTCTTAAATTGTTTTTGAGATAATTCCTAAATCAGATTTGTTATTAACATAAGTTGTTCTTCATCTTAATTATCATTTACTTGGGTTATTTGTCATGTTATGCAAATCTGGAAATTGCGTTTCTGCATAATGAATCAGATTTGCAGGTTTGCTATTAATTTTGTATATTTTAATAGGTTTAACAAGAGGTTTTGACCACTTGATCAAATCTGAAAATTACCTTAACTACACCATAAAAACCAGATTTGATTTATAGATTCAACTTGCATGTCAATGTCTATCTTTCATTGGATCTAATTGGTTTATGCTTCTATTCATTTATTGCTGGAATTTACATGTATGGAGCATCACATTAACATATCAATTTACATGGTAAATTCTTTTACTTCACAAGTCTTATATTTACTTCGATTTAGTTCAGGTGTTCATATTTCTAAGTGTAAATCTGAATATCACATCTCGTTTATAATTATATAACAGATTTACTTCCAAGTCTAAGGCTCTCATTTTGACATAAATCTCCCTGATGAAGAGGGCTAGGCATCTTTGGTCCCGGTACCGGAAGAAAATAGAGAGTGATCCCCCCGAGTCCCTTTAAAGGCAATGGTAGCGTCCTCTGATCTCAAAATATATGGGGCACCTAAAGATGCGGTGTATCTCTGTCTCTGGCTCCTGTAGACCTACACATCTAGCAGATCCTATCTGACCTTGCTATATGGTGATCCGTCTCAATCCGGAGTTGATGAGATCCAACCCGAAGCTGTCCCAGAGGGATCCTGAGTGAATGCATCCAATGCCTACGTGTATAAGGGGGGCAGATGACAATACCATCTTGCGGCTCCAAAAAATGCTCTAGATAGAAGAACATCTTCGGGCCCAAAGTCGTCGAAGGTGAAGTCCAAGTGACCTGAATGTACAACCTGTAAATGTCCTCCCATAGCCTGATTCAGTACCTGTCTAGTCGATAAGAGATGGCACAATCCATCAAGGGAGTAACAGAACGGGGGAGGCACTCTAGGGAGATAGTCATCGACTGGAGAAGTCGAGATGCCTCTGAGAACCAACCACGTGTACGACCTAAGGAGGGATCCATAGCAAGCACCTCTAAGGAGCAACGAGCGAGGTAGGGGTACCACTTTCTTTCAATGGCAGAGTTCCTGAAAGATCTTACTCTATGAAGGAAAGGGACCAAGCAGAATATGACCTCGAGATGGAAAGGGTGAACACCGAACTCTGCCTGAATAATGGGTTGTGGAACCATCCGCTTACAGCGGATGATACGCCTAAAAAGTAGGATCTAGATCCTCTCCAACTTGGCATTTATCCTAGGTGTACCTCAAGGTTGCATCCACTTAGATGCAAATTGAAGAGGTAACAAGGAGGATGTGTAGCATCTCAACATCCTATTTTCCTTTGAATCCATGGTTGGGGTATTCGCCAGTGTTTTAAAAACCGGTGAACCGAAACGGCCGGTTTGACCGGTTTGATGGTCGACCGGTTCAAACCGGCCAATAAACCAAACCGGTCGACCGGTTTATGACCAACCGGTCGGCTTATGACCAAACCAACCGGTTTGGTCATAATCGGTCGGTTTGTCCCTAAAACCTAAAACCTAAGTAACAGAAAAGTACTTGGCTCATGTTTTCTCATGCAAGTTGGAGTTGTAAGGTGTTTTGGTGTACAGCGAAGGGTTATTTTTCCTTACTAATGCTATTTAAAGAGGTCCCCACCCCCTCCATTTCACCCACCCTAGTAATTAATGGTAATGTTAAATTCTTAAAGTAAAAGTGACAATTTCCTTTATCTTTCATTTTCATCCTTTTACTTAAATTTTTAACATTACCATTAATTGTTTCAAGATGTTTATAGTGGTTCCAACCTCATTGGACTTCATATGGAGAAAGTAGAATTTTAGGTCCCATTCAAAATTCAACAGACTTAACAGTTTTCAGGATTTCAAGATTGCCAAGATTGCAATGTTTCCACTGGATTCTATCATGTATGTGTTGAAATAATGTAACTGCAAAATGTATTCTTATTATTATTTGATATATTATTTATTGGATCAATCCCCAATGTGGATTGATCATGTCGGCTATTGTAAAAGGACCAAATCCCCTTTTGCGGATTGGTCATAATGTAATTGTAATAGGCAGAAAGAGAAGTCAGCCCCAGAATATATCAAAGAGGCCCCGAAATATAATAAAGGTGGTTATAACCACCCAGGAGAAGAAGTTGGCCCTGCCAGTGAAAGGACACTCCCACACGTGCTAGTTAAAGGCCCTACTATTAAGGGATGAAGATCAAGCCCTAGTTGTTCATGCTAAAGGAGGAAAGAAAAGGTCTCACTTCCAGAAAGAGACCCACCTACATAAGGAATCTCACTCCCCAAGGAGATTCACCCACTTCCATAAAGAATCTCACCCTCCAAGGAGATTCCAGAAATTTCAGAAAGGCCAAAGAAGAGAAAAGGATTTCTCCTTTTATCAATGTTACCATTGTGACAAGATGGGACATATTGCTAAGAATTGTCCAGCTAGAAGAGAAGAATACAAGAAGAGAAATAACAAAAGACATCATGCCCATGAAGATGAAGATTATGAGCCACCCACGAAGTTGACTAAAGAAGAGATTGAAGACTATGTCTTATTTTCATCCCTCTTACGATCTGTGTCACCTGGAGAGGATATTTGGCTCATAGATAGTGGTGCTTCTAAACACATGACAGGTCAGAGAGACATTCTTTCTAGCCTTACAGAAAAGAACTTTCCCCAGAAAGTTACACTTGGAGATGATTACCAGTACCCTTTCAAAGGAGTGGGAGAATCCACTTACAAACTTGATTCAGGGACCCTAATGAAGATGAAGGATGTACTATATGAACCAAAAGACTAGCTCACATCAAGTACAAAGCCTTACCATATGTCAGCAAGGTAGTGAGAGGTCTACCAGAATTCAAGGTTGATCATGAAGGTGTGTGCAAGGGATGTGCACAAGGAAAGAACATAAAGAATCCTTTCTCGTAGAGCGACGGTAAAGCTGAAGGAATCTTGGAGCTCATCCACTCAGACGTATGTGGTCGAATTCCATCAACCTCTCTTAGTGGGTATGTATACTATGTGTCATTTATTGATGATTATTCTCGCAAGACTTTGGTTTATTTATTGAAATCAAAAGATGAAGTGTTTGGAAAATTCAAGGAATTCAAAGCCTTGATAGAGAATCTCTTTGAAAGAAAAATCAAGATACTCAGGTCAGATAATGGAGGAGAATACACCTCAAAAGAATTTGTAAGCTTTTGCAGAGATGTCGGGATTAAGAGGAAGTTCACCACTCCCTATAATCCTCAGCAAAATGGCGTAGCAGAAAGAAAGAATAGAACTATAATGGAAACAGTGAAGACTATGATCCATGATCAAGATCTTCCAATGCACTTATGGGCTAAAACAACAAGAACATCAGTCTATATCCATAACAGATTATCCCATAGTGCACTTGGACTCAAAACCCTTGAAGAAATGTTCTCCGGAAAGAAGCCAGAAGTAAGCCATCTCAAGATATTTGGTTGTCCAGTGTTTGTACACATTCCAAAAGAAAGGAGAACTAAGCTAGACCCTTCAAGAAAGAAGGGAATATTTGTTGGATATTGTGAGGTCTTTAAGGCCTTCAAAATTTACATACCAGGTTACCATCATATTGAGATCAGCAGAGGTGTAACTTTTGATGAAGATGCAACACTCAAGAAATCAAGGAGATGCCAGCTTGAAGAAGTATATGAAGAAGAGCCTGTAGCTCCCAGAGTTGCAGAACCAATGAGGGAAGTTACAAATACCCCTAATGATAAGATCCAGAAGATCATTATGATAGAATCTCAAGAACATCCCCAAATGACGATCTCTCACAAGAGAAAGTCAGCTTGGGCAAGGGAACTTATTCAAGATGGAGAGAAGTATGGTGCCCCAGAAGGAACCATGAGACAAATCAAGAAACCTAAGCCACTCTCCAGTTATATTGCTTTGATGTGTGACCTCATATAAAATGAGCCTACTTGCTTTGAAAAAGCCATTCAAAAGAAAGAATGGGCAGATGCCATGACAAAAGAATACCAATCCATTATAAAGAATGATGTATGGGAAATAGTTCCCAGACCGAAGAATAAAGATGTGGTATCTTTCAAATGGTTATACAAGATAAAACATGTTGTAGATGGAAGTATTGAAAAACATAAAGCAAGGTTTGTAGCTCGTGGCTTTTCTCAAAAGGAAGGCATTGATTATGAAGAGACGTTTGCTCATGTAGCCAGATACACTTCTATCACAACAATCATAGCTCTTGCAGCCAAGATGAAGTGGAAGTTACACCAGATGGATGTGAAAACAACCTTTTTAAATGGTGTTATTGAAGAAGAAGTGTATATAGAACAACCTCAAGGGTTTGAATTTGAAGACAGAAAGACTCGTGTCTGGAGATTAAGAGGATCTATACGGGTTGAAGCAAGCTCCTAGAGCTTGGTATGGCAGAATTGATAGTTTCCTGACGAGCTTCAGCTTTACCAAAAGTAAAGTCGATTCTAACCTTTACTTCAAGGTTATGAATGATGAGCCAGTTATATTGATGTTGTATGTGGATGACTTATTCTTAATTGGAGAAGAAAAATTCATCATTGATTGTAAGAAGAAGCTCGTTGCAGAGTTTGAGATAAAAGACCTAGGCCTGATGCACTATTTCTTAGGTCTCTAAGTGTGGCAGAGCTCAGAGAAGATCTTCCTTAACCAAGGGAAGTATGCAGTTGAAATATTGAAGAGATTTGATATGTTGGAATATAAAGCCATGAACACACCCATGGAAACAAAGTTGAAGCTCTTGGTTGATACTTCGTCAGAATTGGTTGATATTATGTTGTACAGACAGATCATTGGATCGTTGATGTATCTCACGAATTAAAGGCCAAATATATGTTTTGATGTGAACACCTTGAGTCGGTATCTGGTAGAGCCCAGACGTGTTCACCTTGTTGTTGCAAAACACGTGATGAGATACCTTAAGGGTATGTTGGATTTTGGTCTCTGTTATAATGGAGATCATGACTTCAGACTGGTTGGTTATACTGATTCAGATTGGTCTGGAAGTGTTTCTAAAAAAAAGAGCACTTCAAGATGTTGTTTCGGTCTAGGGTCAGCCATGACTTCATGGCAGAGTAAGAAGCAATCCAGTATTGCTCTCAGCACGATAAAAGCAAAATACATTGATGCATGTTCCGCCAGTTGTGAAGCCATATGTCTTCGGAAGTTGTTGACAGGTCTATTCGATCTGGAGATGCAAGTCATGTGATTCTATGTGATAACCAGAGTTGCATAAAGATGACGAAAAACCCTGTGTTCCATGATAAGTCGAAGCACATAGAAATCTACATTCGTGATATGGTGCAAAGGGGAGTTGTAAAGCTCCAATATGTTGGCACATATGATTTGGTTGCAGATGTGTTGACCAAGCCTCTGTCTCGTGTAAAGTTTGAATACTTTCGAGACAAGCTTGGTATAGTCTGAAAGGACCTCCCTCGAAAGGGGGAGTGATGTTGATGATACTATGGTATCCTAACCAACAGCAGGTAGCTCAATTAGGATTTTATATCCTAGGGGACTGATCATCCCTGGAAAGATCTCGAAAGTCCGGTAAGGACAGTCTGTCACAGTACCTATGCATGTATATGCCAACTATGGTCAGTAGTGGTAGCTTCGTTAGGAATTTTATAATCCTAGGGAATCTTATGATTCTTGGGCAGATCCGTAGGATCTGTCAGAGTACCACAAAATGTTGTTGTTGCACCTGCCTCATTCTGTTTCTATATGATGATAATGATGTTATCTCAGCCTAGTGATGATGATGTTGTTGATCCAGCCTCGTGTTGTTAATGATGATGTATCAACCTTGTGTTGTTGTTGATGATGTTATACAAACCTCATGCTATTAATGATGGTGTTGATGTTGTTTCCTTAGCATTATGCTAATCGATGTTGATGCAGATGATGATGATGCTACTCCAGCGCCATGCTGTGAAAGATGATGTTATTGATGATGAGAAAAGCTTCCGATGATTTATAGATGTTCCAGATGTTGATGATGTTGTTGCCCTCTCTCTCTCTCCTGATGATGTTGTATTGTAGAATACCCTTCTTGTTAAGGGGGAGTGTTGAAATATTGTAACTTCGAAGAATATTCTAATTATAATTGACTTATTATCATGTAGATCAATCCCCTTTAGTGGATTGATCATGTCTAGACTTATGTATGACCAAATCCCCTTTTGTGGATTGGTCAAACCCTAATCAAATGATGCTAATTGAGAAGTCGGCCCCTAGGGCTAATGAAAGTGGTTTTAGCCACTAGTTGAAGAAGTCGGCCTTGCTTGATGAAAAGTCACAACCCTAGTGCTCCTCAGCTAGTATAAATAAGAGAGGTTAGCACCTCATTCACTCACTCACTCAAGTCACTCATCTAGTGCACAAGTTTGAAGGAAGTTGCAATTAGAAGAAGGAGAAGAGAGAAGCGCATTGCTCAGTCGTGGATATTCTCTAGTGTTTGGTCTTTTATCTTGGCATTGTATTTACTATTGGCAATCTATATTAAGGAAGTTTTTGTTGGGTTTTCTCCCCCGTGAGGGTTTCCCCGGATAAAATGTTGTGTACCTTGTGATTGTGTTTCTTTCAGTGATTCTACTTATGCTATTATTGTCTAGTAAATTGAAAAGAACCTAACAGCAGCTCTAAATCTAACAAAGGGTTTTTCACAGCGAGAGGGAGTTGATTACGAGGAGACTTTCGCTCTTGTGGCCAGGTATTCTTCAATCCGAACAATCATTTCAATGGCAACAGAGAAGGGCTAGCGCATTCATCAGATGGACGAGAAGATCGCCTCCCTCAATGGAGTTGTTGAGGAGGAGATATATGTTGAGCAACCTGAGGGATTTGAGGTTGGCAGCAGAGAGACGCATGTGTACAAACTGAGGAGAGCCTTGTATGGGCTCAAGCAAGCACCTCGGGCATGGTACTCAAGGATTGACAACTACTTGAGAGAGATGGGCTTCCAGTGGAGTGACGCAGATCCAAACTTGTACTTTCTTGCAGGGGAGAAGCCTCTTATACTGGTACTTGATGTAGATGACCTATTTCTCACTGGAGATGAGCAGTTGATAGCAGATTGCAAGGTCAACGGTCAACCTTGCAACAGAATTTGAAATGAAAGACCTTGAGTTGATGCATTATTTTCTAGGGTTGCAGGTTTGGCAGATGGATGGGCGCTTCTTCCTAGGACAAGGGCAGTATGCAATAGAGATTTTGCACAAGTTCGGGATGATGAACTGTAGGCCCATGTCCACACCTCTGGTTACAAACTGGAGGAAGATTGATGCATCAGATTCGAAGACAGTAGACCCCACTATCTATCGTCAGTCGATTGGATCGCTCATGTATTTGGCCAATACTCAACCAGATATCAGCTTTGCAAAAAACCCTTTCAGACAGATCATGGTGGACCCTCGAAGAGTACATTGGATTGTTGTGAAGCATGTGCTTCGTTATCTGAGAGGGGCAGTGGAGTACAGGATATTGTATGAGCGCAGTGGAGTGACATTGGCAGGTTTTACAAATGTTGATTGGGCAGGATGTGTAGAGGACAAGAAGAGTACTTCAGGTTGTTGCTTCAGCATTGGATCGGGCTTCATTTCCTGGTTCAGCAAGAAGCAAAGATCAATGGCATTGAGCTCTGTTTAGGCAGAGTACATGGCAGCCAGTTTGGCAGCTTGTGAGGCACTGTGGTTAAGGAAGTTACTTTTGGGCTTGTTCGGGCAAGAGTTAGAAGCTACTGTGATTCACTGTGACAATGAGAGTTGCATCAAGCTCTCTGAGAATCCGGTGTTTCATGATCGTAGCAAGCACATCAATATCAGGTATCACTCCATCCGGGATTGTGTACAGAGAGGAGCCGTAAGGCTTGATTACATACAGACTAGTGAGCAGATGGCAGACATCTTTACCAAGGCACTGAGCAAACAGAAGTTCGAAAAGTTCAAAGATCAGATGGGGTTGAGAAAGAATCCCTTCCTCGCTAAGAGGGAGTGTTGAGAATGTAGCAAGGAAGGTCTTCCATCATCATTACAGTGTCCTAGGATGATGGAGGACAATGAAACTTAGGCTAAGTTGATTAATTAAATGATTTCCTGAGTCTGACTTAGGAAAAGAATTGTTGATGTGTTATAATCTTCAATTGACTTTATTGAGTACTTTTTCTAAAGTTAAAGTGAAAAATAATTTAAGTTGTGGTCTTTTAATCTTGACCATTGATTTCATCATGAGGATGAGGGTTGATCTCAGCCCTCAATCCTTTTGGAGATTAGGGTTTCACTTGTTTAATGAAGAATAAGAGAACAACTTGGCTAAGAGAGCGCATAAGGAGAAGAAGAAGTAGATCTGCAGAGAGATTGATTGCAGATTTGAGTGTGAAGGTTTGCAAGGAGACAGAGGAGGAAACATCAAGGAGATTGGCACACACATCTTCAGCATTTGCAGAGGACGTCATCTCATATCTGAAGGTCGTCGTACCAGGTGACGCAGCACCCACGCAAACAGTCGTACGATCTTGCACAAAGGCTTACGCAGGGGTCTCATCAGGCACGTTTTGGTTCAGGGATTTGCAGAGAGGGGTCGTACAATTGTTGGGGAAGAGTTTTTCTAAGTGTTCTGCTTGGTATTTGGCTGGGCCGATCTGTATTGTAAGAGAACTCTATATTTCCTTGCTGAATAATAATAAAATATCAGATCTGCTGCACCAGTTTTCCCATCTTGGGTTTTTCCGGAGACATTTGTCCAAAAACAATTGTGTAATTGTGATGTGATTGTTGTCTACTTTACTTTCAGTTCTTGGACATTTATTTTCTGCAGTGTATTTTATTGTGAAGAAAAGCCTGAATAATCAGTTAAAAGTAAATTAATTGGTTTAAAGTGTACTGGGTTTTTAGAAATTTCACAGATTGAATAGGAATTTATTCAATCATTCAGTACCCAATCCAAGTCACTACTATCTGATTGTTTTCAAAATGCTCGAGGTTGGGATGGTGAAAGCACTAGACATGAATGACTCCTGGAAACCCATGTAAAATATGTAAAAGCTAAGATGACCAGAAAAATGAGAAGAACAAGAGACACAACCACAAGGATCAGCCCTTCGAAATGTTTTATTTCCTGTTTTTTTGACGTGTAAGCTTTGCTTGATGTAATGTTGTTGTTGAAAATGCAATATTTGAAATTTAAATCACTAAAAACCCATTATACAAAACCCATGTTTTAAGCTGCAACTTGTACAACAAATTTAGATTCACCGCAATACAAAAATAATGGATGGGGAAAATGATCATATTGTCCAATCATCAATTTCCATGATTGTCAAAACTGAAAATATATGCCCAGAATATCCTTGAAATCTGCCTAGAAAATCCCTGAAATCTACCCAAAACATCCCCGAAATCTGTCCAGAACATCCCTGAAATATGCCCGGAATGTCTTGGGGATGGCCAGCAAGTCCATGAGTCCCCGAAACACGGGAAAGGCGAGTACGAAGAATTTTTTTGTGGGGACGAGTCCCCGTACAACATAGATATATACCTATTCTTACTCATCGCACATGTGGGGCCCCTATTAGACAACCCACTATTACATATGCATTTA
Organism: Picea mariana; assembly: GCA_032191745.1. Lineage (NCBI taxonomy): Eukaryota > Viridiplantae > Streptophyta > Pinopsida > Pinales > Pinaceae > Picea > Picea mariana. The sequence goes on from JASDQU010439295.1 coordinate 42,004, forward strand.
ACACCATGTATACCCCCATTAGGGTCATAATACACTTTGTCTTCAATGTTCTACTTATGGTTTGATTGACTTGCTCTATCTATTTTAGCATTAATTGCTCGTTTTGTCTTTCTCTCCAAGACTATACTTTATTATTGAGGGTTTCCCCATTCTAAATTTAACTTTGCTTTGGCCTTTTATTTGTTACTATGGCCATGTGCTCTTTTCTTATTTTCGGGAGGAGATCCCTGGGTACTCTTTCTTTTGATTTCATTACTTATTATACTTTCAAGATCAGTGACCTTTTTTTCTCATTGGTTGACATTAATATAATTTCATATCAGTTTCTTTACATCCCCAAGGACATAGGTAATGCAGGGGACACCATCCTAGACCACAAGCAAAGCATCCCCAAGTATCTAGAGGAAACCATTACAGATAACAAGTCTCTGTACCAACGTTCTAAATGATAACAAATTGGACACTGATCAATGAATCTGTAACATCACTTATTTAGGAAGGCAAGCTAACATGCCCAAAAACAGTAATGCTCTAGAAGCAATGGTAGAGGCAAAAGGGTATTCACAATTGTATTGCATACCAGCCTAGATCCATATAACCCTCGATCTAGCAAGCATCAAGAGATTTTGGTAAGGTTTGCACCTTGAGGGATTTCATCCCTCTTGGGATTTGATAGATCCAGTGCTAAGATGGGTCTAAGACTCTAAGCTGTCTATTATTAAAGTACATTATTTTCTTTTAATGTGAAAAACCGATGTGGCTTTAATGTTAACACTCACTCAGTTACTCATGACATATCTCCCCCATACTGGGATGTAGAATGAGCCTCTATTAAAGTATGTTATTCATTTTTGAAAGTTAAAGGCAGTGTAACATCAGTGTTACACACACTCACTCACTCCTGACACATCTCCCCCATTCTGGGTTGTAGAATGAACCTCCTGACACAAAAATAGACAGGAAATTTAATGCAAAAACAGCACAGGGCACATCCAATATCAAGGCTTCTGAAGAGTTTGAAAACCTGCGCTAAGAGTTCAGCTGCTAACGTGCTGACTCTCTCTCGGATAGATTGTAATGGAAATCTTTTTTGATTTGATCCAGAATGAACAGGCTTCTGAGGTGTAGAAGTCTTAGAGGGGATCACCCATAGCAGCTGCCACAATGCCTGTAGAAGCAGAAAGTCAAATCTTTAATCTACCGATAGATGCAATTTAATCTAGAATGTGAAAGACTCTCACCACTGCTATAACAGCTTTCACTTGTATGTAAAAAAGAATGCATATTGTAGCATTTCATGGTGCCAAGATTTTTAGAATTCTATATTAGTCATCATATAACATAACTGTGAAGTTTCCAAAATTTATTTCCCATGGACAGATGCAATGCACTATAGCAACAATTTCCCAAGCCAACAAAACACTGCATCATAAGGATGGAAAAAGACTCCTTAACTACAGTGTAACTGTCCAATCCCATTGACAATAAACACACCCTTAATGCTCCTAAATGATAGCATTGATAGAGGAAAATTAGCATTAATAACACTTTAACAAATCTCTCTAAACTCAACACTTTGATGGCTAGAGAAACCAATACCTCTTTTAAAATGATAACTAAAGCCTTGACATCTTGCAATGAAAGAGGCTTCTGTTGCTCATAGAACTCCTCATTATCAATAATCATCAACATGTGCCTGATAAAGAACCAATGTATCATGATTAGATGATAAAATAAACTCCATTGAGTTTCATCTAAAAGAAAACACTGACCATAGCCTATTTTTTTTGTAATATGAGCATATGACTTTTGCACTTGTGTTTATATATAAGCTTCAGTTACAAAAATACTCATTTAAATTGAAAGCCGTTTCTCTAAATATATCTCACCTGTACAATGGGCAGAAAACAGAAAGAGGCAACAACCAACCAGGAGCATCTCCTGGGAAAAATGCTGCCAAAGCCTCCATAGATGGCCACCTTTGGCTCAAGTGACACCGTTTCATGTAGTGCCAAAGAGTAGGGACAAGTTCAGTTGTATATGCAAGTCCAGTCATAACATTCTCAAGGGGTAACATTGTGATAGAAACATGCAAAAATGCACAAAGTGCAGTAACAGCTGCTGCTTCTTTTTCAGATGGCCCTTCAATAGAAGTACTATCACCAAAACCAGAGATGTCTCCATACAAAAATCTCACCTACAGGGTAAATTCATAACAAAAACTTAATCAATGCTAGACATGATTAAAAAAACTGATTATTGAAACACTAATTGCACAAGAGAACCTATAAGGATCTGTGGACAAAGTTCAGAAAGTATAAGTGAATGTCCATAGAAGAACCAAACAGACAAGGCCCCCTACCAGTTGTTTCAGAAAGTCTAAATCAACTGCATTAAGGATTTGCCTCTCTAAATCCTTGCTCAGTGTTATCTGACCCGCATCCTCGTCCAGATCCATGTCATCATCGTAATCTGTGAAAAACATCATAATATCAATTACATTGATATGAACAACATTGCAAGATTATTCCAGTAGACTTGATAGCCTTGCACATGATTTTGCATTTTGGATACCACGATACTTTTTCAAATCCTTCGAAGTAATTTAAATTTTATATTATGAGTTGAAAATCAACATGGAAACATTCATGTCAATCCCATACAAACAAGGAGTGTAACATGAGCAAGTCGCTTGTCACTGCCAATTTCCAAATAGACAATTTTTTATTTAATGTTGATGAACATGTTGCCTTTTAAGGGGCTGATCTACAACACTAACATAACCTAAAACAGAAAATATAAGGCTTCAAAAAGGGTGCACAGTTCAAGAAATGACAGTTTTCAACAAGCTCTCAAATCAAAAAGCATCAAAATTAGGCGTTACAAACAACTGGCATATATGTGTGATTATTAATGAATTGGATTTAGTATGTTTATCACATACATTTAATGATGCCCTACCATTCCTAACATGGAATCAGAACTTTGGTGACATGAAACATGTACATAATCAATAAAGGAATGCTACATTGAATTAAGCGCAGTGAGGTTATGGAAGCAAGCTTGTCATGAGACTTAAAGATTTAAATATATTCTCCACTGGTGTTGTATCTAAATAAGGTCACTAAAGCATTAAGCTTGTATTTCTTTTCCTCCAACCTTCCTCTCGAGGTATATTCGCGTTTGTTTGATGAAGTATCCAGCTCCCACAGCAGTTGTAAGGGGCATTGACATTGCCAGGCTGAAAACTGCAGTTCTCAATTGAATCCCACTAACAGGCTATCACAGGATACCTAAAATACAGCACAGAAAACATGAATCTGTACAGGTTTGCTTGAATGCAAAACAAAGTTACAGATATATTTCTAATTACGTCTATCAGGAACATCTGAGAGAACGAAGGAACTCGACCAGAAAACATTTGGATCATGTAGATCAGCTCTTTTTCTGTTTTTTCTACCCATTACAGCCTTTGATTTTCTTAACCAGGTTATTTATCAGGCTTCTGCATTCTTGGCATTGTTAGTTTGGGTTAGGAATTTTTCACCATTGCAATCATCAGTTATAGTGATCATGTCTCATTTCTTCACAGCTTGCAATTGAGGCTTGTTCTTTATTTTTCATCATTGCAATACAACATGACTACCTCTCTTTTGTTGTTTAAAATTTTACTAAATCTCATCATTGATGAACAAGGTCTCCATAGTGTTAACATAGACAGATAGTAAGTGTCAACACCAAATAGCGTTCAGTTGGTGGAAACTTAAAATAGAGGTGTCTTACAGATGGGAAGAAACAAGAATTGCACAATAAATTCCAAACAAGCAGATACATATGTCAAACCATATTGCAATGGACAGGTTTAAGAATAGAAAGGGACAAATAAAACATTACTACATATTTGTTTCTTTTTAAAATCTCAATAAACCTCTTTTCATTGACAAACTGGGACTCCATTGTTCAAACAAATGGGCAACTCCCAAACAAAATGAATGTTTACCACAAGTGCAGCTTCCTTGTCACCCATCTGAAGCAAAGCTATAAGAAGGAAGAAACTCATCTCAGATAAGACCTGGTCGATCACGAACTATGCTCAAGGGATGAAAACAGAGTCCTTTAACAAAAGCAATTAACATTTGTCTGCTTGCATGTTTAGCTCAAAGTTCAAACCAACAAGAAAATGCCAATAATAAATATCCAAATTAGATCATTATATAATTTGTCATCTGTCTTGGTACCTTCTGGGTGGAAAAGTGGAAGAATTAACTTGCAGGGCCCATTTTAGTAGTAGGTCCCAGTTTAGAGATTTGGCGTCTGAAACCTTCCAAAGCCATTTTGAGGCATCAAATGGCAATTTTTGGGGTCAAAACTTTGTGAGAATAGCTCTCAGCCCCTTGATGCTGTTCTATACACCAAGATCTTTCCATCGGTGTGAAAATCACCTCAATCGGAGCTCGTATGTGGAAGGTATGCCTCTCGCAAGTTGACCTACTTTGTTGACCACCATGGTACCAAGTGGATGCCATATCATCCCCCATTACTCACACATGTGGGGCTAGCCACATGTGGACTATCAAGAAGATTCTAGAAGGTCCAAAACCTAACACTAATTGAGGGTTGAGACATGCAAAAACCCTAACCCTAGACAGAAATTAGGCTATGTAAATAATAGGCCACTAGGAGGAGAAAAGGTTCCATTCTTTAGCATTGAACTTGTTCCATAGTTAAGCAGAGCATCTAGGAGTGGAATTTGACAGCATAACAAAGGAGGAAGAAGATTATGTAGTAGCCATTCAGGCCACAGTGTCAAAGGCAATGCCATAGTGAGTGCCCCCTTTCTTTGTACTTGTGTTTCATAACTGAAGAAAAGAGAGCAGAACATAGGCCTCACCTTCTAGCTGGGTTTTCTCCCATATCAGGTTTCCCAAGATACATCTTGTGTTCATTTGAGTGAATGGCGTGTTCTTTTGCTAGTTCTTTCATTTTCATATTTTCAGTTATCTTTCATAAATTTGAACAATAAGCTAGTGCTAATAAATCCGAGATCTAAGGAAATAAACTTACATAATAAAAGATTTCAGCATAATACAAGATCTGTTGTGACGAACTGTTCCAGTGGAATATCCACAGCAGTTTACAGATCAATACAATAGCCCTCATTGTGAATGTTTCTATAAAAAATCAGCATAGTACTAGCTTTCTACTTTCTTCAAGAATTTGGATTCGCATTGTTAAAATAAAAGTAATTACATTTATAATGTGGAAAAAAACAGATAACAAAAACTACAGATTGACACCAATTTTCCCCAATAAATAACCAAGAAAAAACAGATTTAAAAAAAAAAATAATGCTACCAGAGTTTTTTGCATTTGAAGTCTTAAAATTATGTGGTATCTCCTCCAAAAGAAATCTTGCGCTAGTTGCAAAGTCCATGGCCTGGTCCAAACATACCCACACGATATCAGTATTACATGCCTTAAGTTCTAGTTTTGTGAACAAATAAATCACACTAATATATTCACAATTTCGGTGAACCAAAATAGCATATGGTAATGGCTAATCCAATAATGTTAGCATCAGGATTTTGAAAGTTAGCATCCGTTAATCCCTTGCAAATGGTGTTATAATATTAAATACAATTTAATGAACTGTGAAAAATGAAAATTTGACTAGAGCTTCAGATCCAGATTCACGTGAGGCCCTAAAACCCTAACTTTTGCCTATAAAATAGCCACTGCCCCCTTTCTAAAACACAAAAAATGTGAGTTTTGATAGCAATCTGCATTTCTTAGTTTGTGAAAGTGATTGCAATGTGCATTTCTGCATTTCTGGTTCAGGTTTATTTTTGACAGGACATAATATATGTATAGATCATCCTCCATATCCAGTTATTGACTTTTCAAAAATCTGGTGGATCCATAGTTTTTATGCATCTTAAGTTCTCAGAATCGTTGTTTTATTAAAAATTCAAAACTGTGTACTCAAGGTTGAATAAGATTTCATATTTGTAATGGACCAACTGGTTCATTCGCTAAAGATTTCATTGGAAAGAATATGAAGACTCTTAAATAAGTTGTCATAGAACAAATATAAAATAATAATATAAGATTGATATACCTAGTGATGTTTAATACACCTATAGTGGCATTATAAATACCATCGAATGATCATGAATATGAATGGAAACAACTTTTAGGAAATTGATTTATTTATTACTAGCTTGGATCCATCTTAACCATGGCTCTACCAAGCACTGAGAGGGATCAAATTCCTCAACATCCAATTGAGTCTTTACAATCACAAAAAGGTTTGCACCTCCAGGAATATGATCTCTCTAAGTGCTTGATAAACCCAGGGTTAATATGGGTCTAATCTAGTTTACTGATATTATTTTAATTTTAACTGGACTTACACTTATTATGGTTTTATTATTTTTATTTTTATTTTATTATTTTGTTACACATCATATATCCACCTGGGCTATAGAATGCACCTCTTGAAGTGGTTATTTATTTCTTATATATTTGTGTATATATTATTTATATTAATTATGCTCGTTCTGTTTCACCTCCCCTCAAGATGCTTCATCCTCAAAGTAGAATCAACGATAGAGCTTAGTGATATATTTTCACCATGTGTAAACTGTTGAGATTTGGGTACCTTGGAAAGTGGTCCCCTTGTGGTTTTGGGTCTCTAACCACAAGAGGGAGATGTATTTACCAATGCTGTATATGTCGTGTCGGGGAAAGTGTTGGCAAGGGTCCGGAATGTAACTTCTCGGCGACATCGGCGGAAAATCTCGGAATATCTCGGAAAATGTCGCAAGACCTCAAAAAAATACAAACACACTCATTTTTTTCAATTTTTTAAACTTGTAAAGCAACAACAACATCAAATAAACACATTGCTACATAAATATGAAAATATAACCAATAAATAAGATGCATAAGATGTCAAGTGGTCACATATCGTTACTAAACTGAAAAGTCTGAAACATGTTCCTGATAGGATGATAGTAGATACAAAATCACATCAAATGATCAAAATAAATGTATCTCATGAGATGAATCATCATGAGGCATCTAGATACTAAATAGTACATGATAAAATGAAAATGATAGATCACAGGAATCCAAATCATTGATTCCCTCTAGGTCGTGTTGCAGTTGTTGCTCTAGCCCTTTTACGGGTAAAGGGCATCACTTTTCCTCTGGAAGCAGTAGGTGGTCGTGGAGGTACTCCAGACGAGCTTGGAGTGGAAGCTCCAGCTGCTCCAGATGCTCCAGCTAAGGTGGTAAGTGATGGGGACAAGGTGGAAGGAAAAGTGTGTTGCCTCCTCCCAGTCCCAACGGACCCAAGTCCAACTCCAGGTATGGCTCTCCGTGGAGGTGGTGGTGGCATTGGATCCACTGGAAGTCCAATCTCCTCCTCAGCCTCTGTATCCATTGGAAGTGGAACATCGTCCTCCTCCTCCTCCTCTGTTGTCCCCTCCTCCCTCAAATCATCTGCATGCTCCTCCAATCACTCGAGGGCCTCCTCCATCTCAGGCTCCCGAATCTCCACCTTCCACTGACTGGTGGTGTCAATGTTATCCAATGAAATGGCTTCTATTGTTAATGTTTAAGCCATTATTATAGTTCTTTGCATTTCAATAGATAACAGCAACATAAGACAAGATCACTGAGAAATACACAATCACAAGAGACACAACATTTATCCCGGGAAACCCTCTAGGGGAAGAAAACCCAGCAAAACTTCCTTATTATAGATAGCCAATACAATGCCAAGAGATAACTCAAGCTAATACAAAAGATCCTCTCCCAAAGATGCGCCTCTCTCTCTCTCTCTCTCTCTCTCTCTCTCTCTCTCTCTCTCTCTCTCTCTCTCAATGAGCAAGTGAGATGTGTCTAAGTGAGGCGCTAGCCTTCTTATTTATACTAATCTGGCACGTGTGAAGTGTCTCTTCACTTGCAGGGCCAACTTCTCAATCTGGGTGGTTATAACCACCTTTATTATATTCCGGGGCCTCTTTGATATATTCTAGGGCCGAATCTAGGTACCTAATCTATATGAACATTGAGAGCTACAGTTAGTGATGGTAAATAAATAGTAAATACTAAATTGTAAAAATTAAAATTAAAAAAATATAAACAATTTAAATTTTGATTGTTGCATTTTTTAACATTTCTAACCTGTTGCGCTTCCTGGAGTGTATCTTTTCAAAGACACTCCAATTGCGCTCACACCCTGAAGAACTGCAAGTTTGACTAAGCACTTGAACGACAAGTTTATATAGCTCTAGGAGCTTTCCACCATAGTGTTTCCACCAGACATCTACAATGAATAAAATGAAAGGAAGACAATGAATTATATTTCGAATTTCCATCAACTAATAAATGTCATATATAATATATAGAAAGGAATAAACAAAATTTGAAATTGAAGCTTACCTGGCATCCTTGTGGTCCTATCTTGGACAGCCATATCATAGCCCAACATCCCGGATGCCATCCTATATATCGCATTCTATCTAGAAATCTCTGAGCGTTCAGCTAGACTCAGCACCATCCTCTGAACACGTTGGAGGAAACCATCAATGACCTCACCATCAAAATTAAATCCACAAGCATAAGCAAATGCAAGGTTGAGGTAGAGCCCTGCTGCATGAATGGGACGATGGAGAGTGTTATTCCATCACTCATCAATCACACCCCATATCTGAGCTCTCTTGGTCAGTCCTTCCTCCCCCTTGTTCTCATAGTACCGGTAGATAGCTTCCTTGGCCCTATCCATGGCCTCATACAAGTAGCCCATTGTGGGCTTCTCACCATCAACCAATCGAAGAACCTTTACCAAAGGTTCACTAATGGTACATACCTCCCCTCATTAGAAAGACACAAGTAGCCCACTCATTAGAAAGAAACATTCTTTGTAACTCCAACATGATATTGAGGAGTGACTGAAGAGAAATGAAGCTGGTGGCAAAACGTGTGATTGTGGGACGCACCAACTCTTTGTTCCCTATGAATTGTCTCATGAGTGAAAGAACAAATGTGTGATGATATATATATTTTGTCACACTCTGACCTGAATCAATGATTTCCTTGATCCAAGGAAGTTTTCCCATGTCCTCTAGCATCAAATCAATGCAATGGGTGGCACAAGAACTCCTGGACAAGGATAGATACATCTGCATAAGCATCCTCCCAACAACAACATAATTAGCAGCATTGTCCGTGATGACTTGGACAACATACTACGAGCCTATCTCTCAGATAAAGCCATCCAACAACTCACATAATAATTGTGCATCTTTTGTATATGCACTTGCATCAATACTTTTGATAAACATTGTCCCCTTGGGACAATTAACCAAGATTATTAGAATTGACCTGCCCTTCCCATCAGTGCACCCATCCGACATCAAGGTGCATCCGGTGGTCTTCCATGTTTCCCTGAGCTGAGCTAATCTTTCTGTGCAGTCGACCTTTTCCCCTTGAAGGAGACACCCTCTCAAATCCTGATAGGAAGGGCCCCTCTACCCCGGGCCAACAATTGCAGCAGCTTCAAACATGGAATGGTAGAAGGGGTTATTGGCAATGTTAAAAGGTATATCACTCCAAATAAAACATTTGGCCAAAAGCTTGTCGGCCTCCTCCGTCTCTTTTCTTTTAATCAATGACCGAATAGAAAGTTGCCCCCTAGGTGTTGACCTCCCCACAAAGAAAGGTGAGGTTGATGAGCGGACTGCAGAAGTTGAGGGCCCTGTGGCTGAGGAGTGGGATTGTGGTACTGGTCCCCCCTCAGAGGCACTTGTTCCAGTGTTTTTGTTTGCAAGTTCAAGTTCTTTTTTGCGAGCCTCGGTCGCATCCCTCTTATTAGCCATATCAATGAGTGATTGGTTTGCAATATGCATAATTTTCGTGCTACTTTATGGACAAGCTTCCACATCAAACCCAGGGATTTTGGCAAGGTGGTATTTCAAGCAGATAATTCCTGCAAAAATCTTTTTGCCACAAAGATTGCATGTCAATATTTCTCTATTGGGAAGTTGCACTGGTTCACCATACACCCACATTGGATCCAATGCCTTCGACATTTTGTTTAAATGAAAATATTAAACCTATGGCACAAAAAAAAACCAAAATAAACACACGATAATGCAAAGGTTAAATAATGAGAGCTAGATGAATTAGAATGATTCAATCTTCCATTCAAAAACAACAAGAAGAGGCACATTGCAAACCCTAGCCTAACTCTAAAAATTTTAAAAACAAAGTTCAAATCTTCAAGTTCAAACTTCAAACAAATGAAAGAAAAACGTTTTGGATCATCCCTGGAAATATTGATCTCTCCGCTAGCGCTAATGGCAACAAGATCCTTGGCTTTCTCCTCCTTGGATAGATGCACAATGACTTCCCTCACACCTCTCTAGCTCTCTCACACTTTAGAAATGAAACAATGACTAAAAAAGGCAACCTGCGGCCTCTAAAACCCCCTTCACACGCACTTTTTCCACGCTTGTACCCAGCAGGCCGACACTTTCCATCGACTCGCGACATTTTCTCAATATTTCACGAGTTAATGAAAGTGTCGCGACATATTCAAAGTGTCGAAAATTTCGTGATATTTTCCTAAGAAAATATCGGCCCCCACAAAATTTCGGCAATATATCGCTGAGATATTCAACAGTGGTATGTACCATTGTGCCATGTACTTTATGTCTAATTTCACTTTGACTTAGGAGATCTAAGTCAAAAGTGAAATTTAGTCAATTTAGCCTAAAGTGACTAATTATTCACTAAGTGGGTGAATGAGGGGACATAAAGTGAACTTAGGGAACTTAACCCAAAGTGGGTTTTGAGTTGAGATTCTTTTGGAGAGATCTCAACCATTGATTAGGGATGATCCTGGCCATCCACATTTTAGGTTTCCTTATGGAGGTTCAAGAGGGGCGCAAGGGGCAAAGGGAGGATTATTCACTTGTATGTTCACCAAGAGGGTTGGAAGAAGAGCAAGGGAATGGGAATGGAAGCATTGAGAGAGGGAAGATTGGGCGCCTCCATCCATGGAGGGATCATGGAGGCTTAGACCCTCATTATTTGTTGCTATCGGTTATTGCATGGAGGAGGGCGCACACCCATCTGGTAGTTGGAGTACTTGTGGTATCTCAGATCTTTCTAGTTCATGGTGGATGAGGCACACAACAGGTTGTTTGTGTGCAAGGGATTCTTCATTGGGCCAAGGAGGAGGGAGGGCGCATCACTTCAATGGATAGAGCAACAAGGGAAGAGAGTGCACTAAGCTTGGGCGTATTTCTCTTCTTGGAACTCCAAAGCATCTCGAGAGGAGTTGCTATTGTATCAGGTTCCATTGTATTAGCTTACTTGTTGTATTCACTACTTGAGATCATCATTATATATACTTTCATTCCAAACTGGTTTTCCTCGGGGGGGGTTTATCCAGGGTCATGTTGACCAAAAATACCTGTGTCCATTTTCATGCATGCTTAGATGTGTAGATCAGCATTTTATTGCTGTAAAGATCTAGAGGAGTGTTATTTGTTTTGAGTATATTGCATGTGCTAACATTGGGTTATGAAAACACTTGCAAGGGCACCTAAAAGAACACTTAACCATTAAAACTTATGAGCAGAAAGTTACTTGATTGTTTGCTGCCATAAACAGCAGCAAAGGACAGTTTGGTAGCAAACTTAGAACCCAATTTCAGCTCAAGGACAGACCTGTTTGGGCAGCCTCATACGACCTCAGTTTTCTTCAAGATGATATTCTCAGTACAGTATACGTAAACCTTTATTTCTTATGAAGATAGATAACTGAGTTCCTCGAGCAATCGGAAGGATGGCATACATACTACATGGATCTAAGAAATAGAGAGTAGAAGATGATACTACAAAACTAATGCAATGTAGAACTCAATCCTAGAATTCAGAGGATTGCATAAGGGCTACAATAGGCATTGTCTTGGTTTTCATAAAATTGCCATGCACATACAATGGAGTGACCAATACTTCCTCTGTACTTATTGGTTTTCCTTTTAATCTAATAGTTTAAACTTTGATTTTACCATTGCTAGGGTCCTCACAGAAGATCTCTTCGATCCAATGGGAATCGCCATCAGTTTCAGAAGGGACCAAACTCCATTGATGGATGTAGTGCTTATCAACTTATCTTCTGAAGTAATAGTTTGAATTTCAATTTCATCGACAACTTCATTGAATTCTTCTATTTGGCAATCAAGCTGATCTTGATTTGATCATGCAAGTCATTTTTTATTCTCAAAAGATGCTTGGATGTTTTGTGTCGATGCAAGTACATCTTTGCAAATTCTCATTCTTCTATCTTCACAATGTTCTTTTCTATCTACGAATCTATTGAGAAAGTAAATAACAAACATTGGCCAATTTATTGATATAACTTGAGCCTTTTTATAGAACCACATACACCACTCATATGGAGGACTATCTAGATATTTCAAAGCTATTTTAATTAGTTTCTTGGCATTTTTTCACAGATACGTCTCAAAATATTTTTCAATTTCATTGACCCATATTGCACTTTGTCTGTTGTATAGGCCATTGAACTTTGCAAATTTCTATCATGAATGCCATGGTTTGCTAATTTCACCATCTTCCTTGAGATTAAGTGTAATGTTCTTGACTTGGCTAGTCTAGGAAACGTTGTTAATGTGTGTGTAGGATCAAAGGTTTACAGCATATAAATGATCACACAAATAATAAACGCAAGAAA
>JASDQU010439296.1:19458-47956 GCA_032191745.1 Picea mariana
TATATATATATATATATATATATATAATTGTTTTCTCGTGGAAAGTTTAAATTTCTTCCATGTTTTTTTAGTTTTTTTTTCCACATTTTTTTTTTCTTTTCAAATTTGGCTTTTGAATATATATTTTTAAATGTGTTGTTTTCATGGCATGTGTTTGGAGTGATAAACTAAGATTTTAAAAGTAAACATTTAAGGCTTGATTTTATGATTTTTTTACGGTAATCATGATTTATTTTACTACTTAAAAAAAATGTGTCATTTTAATACCCCAATTTTAGAAGAGGTGCTACTGGTAGCAGTAGTTTTCAATTTGATGGTTGATTTTGAGGTTTTGTTTTTAATGGTACCAACTGCTAAAAATACGATTTTAAATTATCTATAATTTTAACGTTTTGAAAAAAACATTTTGCTTTATATAACATCATTTTTTTATTTAGGTGACAATTGTAAGGTTTTTATGAGCTACTGTATGAGTTTTGAAGGCCATGCTTGAAAAATGTTGTAATTTTGACCCTGTTTGAAAAAATGGTGCTATAGATAGCACCACTTTTTGATTTGGGGTTGATTTTAATGTTTTTAATGCAAAAATATGGGGTTTTTGGGCTAGAGTTCTCATTTTGAGGTCACAATTCTCCTTAAGTCGGTTGTTGGGTATGTGTTATATTCTTTGCATGTCTGTGTGTGTGTGAGTGCGTCAGATTCGAAAACTACATCTGACGATCCCAGGGGGGGGTATGATTTCCCCCCTGGTTACGCACAACATTCAAGGCACGCCCCGTAATATTTTTGGTCGGTTTTTTCTATTTTAGCGGATTTTGTTATTTTTAGTAGTTTTCTAAATTAATCCTGGATTAAAGGATTAGGGTTTTGGTAGCTACAGAATACCTAAAATATTGTATATATTGTATAGTGAATAGTGAAATTAATACAATGTATTGTATGGTTTAAAACTCTCATCAGTAACTTTGTTATTTACCCAAAACTAAGGCCACAACTCGAGTATGTGACCTTTTTCCTTTCCTACATCAAATTCGACAATGAAAAATTCTTTTGCACATGAGTAGATGAAGGTTTCTTCCTTGATTTTGAGCTTCCATGTGATGGAAATCCACAAATATAGATGCAATAATTTTGGCCAAAGGCCATTAAACTTGCATATTAACCCATTGCTCTTGAAATAATGAGTTTGGTCTATTGCCTCTGATCCACCAAAATGGTCAACGTTGGAGCTTTGCTTACCATTCAAATCCATAAAGAGGGAATCACTTCTTCCTAACACAATCCACATTGGATTCCTTCAATGAGGGTGGATTTGAAAGATCTATGCTCTACCATCAAAGGCTTGGATGGTTAAACATTGGACCTCAACTTAGCCCACACACATTAGTGAAGTGGTTCATTGCTTCCCTTTGCCAGTGGAGGACAACATCAAGGGTTCCATTGAATCCAATCCTAGAAGTGAACTTGACATAAGAAAGGGGAGAACATAGGATCTAGCCAAGGGAACCTTGGAGATGCCATGGCCATTGAGAAATGAGAGGCCAATGGAGGGATCCGTCAATGGGAAGCCCACTGAAGAGATTATCTTGTTGATGGCGACCTACTAATGAGTATTTGATAATGCCATTCATTGTGAAAAGGAGCCAAAGATCCATTATTCAATAACAGTTTACATAAGAGGCATGGTATCATGAGGAGGTTGAAGGTGAGGTCTCTACTACAATGAATAAACACATTGAGACAAGACAAAAAGGATAACCCATGGGGCCATTATAAAGATCGTAGTGCAAAAAGAATAAGAACCATAACTATTATGCATAGAGCTCCAAACCTATCTCCATGCATACCAAAATTATTATAAAAAATAAAATAAAAAATCATTTAATAATTTATTTATTTTAATAAATCTTAAATACTTAAGGCATTAACATAATATTTTATTTTATTTTGAAATTATAAAATTATAAATAATTTAAAATATTAAAATGATGTTTTTTTATTATAATATCGATTATATACAATCTATCGGTCTCGAACGGGCTATGCTACCTTTTCCTTTGCCCTTAATGGATTAATTGCTCAAACTGGTGCTTTTGTTCGGGGCAACCACATATGCATCTAAAACATAATCATTGTCTCTAGTACTAGAGAAAGATCAACTAAGTCCACAGAGTATAAAACTAGGGGCTTGACTACTTAATTTGGAATGAATTAATCCAGGAGGATCTCGATGGCCACCCACTTTTTCCAACTTGCTCAAAACATTTTTTTGACAACTTACTATTTTTAGCAGTTTTTCGGTTCCTGAACTTCCGAGGCCATTTTGAGGGCCTAAACATCATTTTTTCGCGATCGGGCACCTCAATGATCGTCAATATCTTTCCAACGAGCTATCATGCGCTCAAAACGGAGATCGTATGCAAAAGTTACAACCCCAGGAAGTTGATGTACTAACTTACACCAACAAGGTCCACATGACTTTTGGCGCTTCATCTCCTAGGGTTAGGTTTTTGGATGACTAGGGTTTTGGCATTCATGTTTATTGTAAAAAGGCCTTCAAAGCCTCATTGTACTCATATTATGGTGAATGAGCGTAGCCGTCACATCTCTTCTCAAAGATAAGCCACCACCATTCTAGCAAGCTTGTTTTCAGTCTGCATTTTAGAGTTTCAACATATTTGTTATTTAATAGAAGTCAAGTTTTACTGTATCTTTGTTATCGTTCATTGTGTCTCTCTGTTAATGTTATAAATCTGTGGTTTCATTTCATTTCGCTCCTAAATCCGAATCAATGGTATCAGAGTGGTCTGCTCCTTGTCATTTTTTTAATGCATGTCCTTGACGCGGTCAGCGTATAGAGAGTTGGGTCTCGAGTTTTTTTTCTCTTGAGGACAATTTCTCTCGCACGCCCAAGAAACCGCCCATGGCGAGTGAAAAGAACGACGACGGGACAAGAGATCATTTCAAAATGTTGCTCGAGGAAGCCCTTGAGCGACAATGGAACGAGATGATGGACATCTTTGTACAAATCCTTCGATGATTGTTGACAAGCGATGCATCCACCTCAAACAGAGGTGTCGCCCCCTTCAAGGTACAAATCAATTTTGATATTCCTATATTTGAAGGTCAAATAGATGCAGATGTCGTAGATAAATGGTTAAACCTTCTAGAAGGGCATTTTTCTGTCCACAACTTTTCCAATAGAGAAAAGATTACATTTTCGCTCCTCAAGGTTGTTCCCCATGTCAAAGAGTGGTGGGAGACTTTTTGTGAGCAAAAAGAAATAGAGAGATCTACATTATTTGCAATTGCACCCACTTGGGGTTCCTTCAAGGATTCTATTAAGGAACAATACTACCATATTGAAAGTTATGACGACTTGTATACAAGATGGACCACACTGTGGCATGAAAGAAACCAAACAATGTTATAGTTCACCAATGTCTTCCATACCTTGCGCACCAAGCTGGGTATCAAATATTTTGAGCGACATCTGGTGCTCAAATACCGCGACAGTATGCATAGAGACATCCAGACGAAAATGGAGTTTTTGGACATCTCATCCTTGGGCGCGACCTATCAATATGTCTTCAAAATCAAGCAAAAGCTTAAACAAAAGACACGACAGTTTGGGTCTAGGAACCCCTCACAACAGAAGCAGGGCAAGGGAAGCCCCAACCCGCATAACAAAGGACAGAGCAAAGATGAGAAAATCAAGACAACCAATCCAAACCACAAGCAAAGAAGAACAATGGGAAGACGAAAAAAGATATTGGGAGGTGGTGCGACTTCCATAAGAACCCCTCGCATAACATTGTTGGTTGTCGCTCAAAGCAGTAATTGGTGGATAAGGTAAAAGCCTTTGAATCAGATGTGTGTTCAAACTTTGAGTCAGAACCAGAAAAGGGGAGATGAATCATTGATGCAGAACCCAGTGCCACCATTGCTACCACTAAGATCCATCCCAGTGAACCTGATGAGCCAAAGGAAGACGAATGAATCTTTCATTCATGATGTGGGTGAAAGGCATTCCGTTGCACTTCATCGTTGATATTGGTAGTCAGAATAACCTCATCTCAGCAGAGATCGTCAAGCGGCTAGCCCTGTCGAGAACGCCACACCCACAACCCTACACTATCAGATGGCTCCATTAAGGGAGCGATCTTCATGTCATCCAACAGTGTCTCATGTTGTACGCAATCAAGCTATTCAAAGATGAGGTATTGTGTGATGTTGCTCCCCTTGAAGTTTGTGATGTTCTTTTGGGCCAACCTTATTTATGGAAACGTCATGTTGTATATGAGTCTAGGCCTCGCCGTGTCATTATTACTTTGAACATAAAATTGTATAGGATACCAAAGGTAGTACCACCTAGTGTTATTTCCTTGATCTCTGCCAAGCAATGCAGGAAGGTCATTTTTGAGATCGGGAAGTTTGTCTTCTTCATGATTCACTCTCAGAATGAATGAAAGGTTGCATCTACATCCATTACCTCCACGACCAATCTCTCCATGCAACAGAAGTAAGTGGATAAGGTCGTGGAAGAATACAAAGACATCTTCTCATCACCTACTAGGGTACCTCTGCATTGTTAGGTCAAGCATCCCATCGATCTGATTCTCGATGCACCACTACCCAATGGACCAGTCTATCACCACTCTTTGATAGAAAATGAGGAGATCAAGCGTCAGATCCAAGAATTACTCCACAAGGGGCACATCCGACCCATTTCATCACCTTGTGGAAGCCTGATCGTGCTGGTGCAGAAGAAAGACGAGACCCGACGACTTTGCATTGATTACCAAGCCCTAAATAAAATCACAATCAAGAATCAATACCCAATTATCCGAATCGACGATCTCCTTGATCAACTCAAGGGGGTCAAATAATTCAGTGAGATTGATATGAAGTCTGGCTACTATCAGGTCCTAATAAAACAGAAAGATGTATGGAAAACTGTCTTCAAGTTAAAATAAGGTCTTTTTGAATGGTTGGTCATGCTCTTTGGTTTGACAAAATCCCCAACAACTTTCATGAGGATGATGGACGATATCTTGAGGCCTTTCACTAATTCTTTTGTAGTGGTGTATCTAGATGACATCCTTATATACAACAAGACTTGGGCATAACACTTGCAACATATTCAGTAGGTTTTTCATACTCTGCGGAAGCACAAGCTATATGCCAACTTGGAAAAATGTTCATTCGGCATGGACAAGGTCAAATACCTAGGCTGCATTGTTGATGCGCAAGGTGTGCATGTTGATCCAACCAAGATCCAAGTCATTCGTGATTGGCCAGCTTCAACCATCCTCACTGAGCTTCGAATATTCTTATACCTTGTCAATTTCTATCGTAGGTTTGTGTTTGGATTCTCCCATATTGTATGGGCCCTTAGCCAAATAACTAGGGGTGGTGGCAAGACAAAATTTGTGTGGGGCCTGTCCCAACAAAAAATGTTCAATGATCTGAAACAACGTTTGTGCTCAGCCCCGGTTCTTTCATTACCTGACTTGCAACAACCCTTTGAGATCAAGACATATGCTTCAAACTATGTTGTGGGTGCAGCCATCACTCAACATGACCACCCGTGGTCTATCATAGTGAGACACTATCAGATGTCGTTCATAAGTACCCTACTTATGGCAAATAAATGTACTCCATTGTGCAAGCCCGCTACTAGTGGAGGTAGTGCATTCTCGTGAAGGAGACAGTCATCCACACTGATTATAAGTCATTGCAGTTCATGTAGACACAAGGCAAATTGCAGAATGACCGCCATCAAAAGTGGTCCACATATTTGCAGCAGTCCCATCTCAACATCAAGTATAAAAAATGAAGTACCAACTGAGTTGATGATTTCCTTAGCCGACCTCTAGTCACAACACTCACCACAATGCTAGATTCTTGCGGCCACAAGACCTTCGGATGGTCCCACCTCTATGAGACAGATCCTGACTTCGCCAACACCTACAAGATGCTATGCACAAATACAATTGTCACTAATTTCCATCTTCGGGACGAGTTGTTCTGCCATCTGGGCCATCTCTGTGTTCCATCAAGCAAGTGAGCGAAGCTGATTTGAGAATATCACTACAATCAGGGGGCAAGACAAGACAGTGGAAGTGCTACAACGACATTTCTATTGGCCGAAACTACGACATGATGTCAACAAATATATATTGTCCTGCATTGCCTGCGCTATTGTCAAACCGATGACTAAGAAACAAGGCATGTACACTCCTCTTCATACTCTCGATAGACCCTGGGAATCCATCTCAATGGACTACATGGCGAGCCTTTCGTCCACCAAGCGAAGAAATGATTGTGTTTTTGTGGTTTTTGATCGTTTTTCCAAGATAACAATTTTGGTTGCTTGCAAGAAGAGCATCACAGTGGAGGCCACTACCAAGCTCTTCTTTGAAAGAGTGTGGGTACACTTTGAGATCTCACAAACCATTATCTTAGATTGAGACAATTGGTTCCTCAATACACTTTGGTTGAGCCTTTGGTCACTGCTGGACACCAAGCTCACCAAGTCCAGTGCCTTCCACCCCCAGATAGATGGCCAAACCGAGGCCGTCAACCAGATGATCGTGCACACCTTGCGCATGTACAATTCCAAGCACCCCCGCACCTGGAATGAGAGTCTTCCCTATGTTCAACACAACTACAATAGATCCATACATAGCTCAACCGACCACAACCCCTTTCAGGTGGGCTTGGGATTTCAACCATTGGGTCTCATGGATGTTGCACTACCCCTTTCAGCCACCCAGGTAGACTTGTCGCATGCTCCAATTGGAGCTGACAAAGCCATCGGGTTCATTGAGCGGATCCAACACATCCACCAAAAAGTTCAAGATATTTTACAGAAGTCCAATGCCAAGTTCAAGCAATGCCATGATCAACACCGGGTGCCACACCAGTTTCAGGTGGGAGACAAAGTATGATTGCACTTGCAGAAAGAATGCCTTACAGGGCCTCATCGGAAGCTTCGTCCACTCTGTTATGGACCTTACACCATCACCAAGGTTGTGGGAAATAATGATTTCGAGCTCAACCTTCCCCCCTTCCTTGGCTTGCACCTAGTGTTCAATGTGGACCTCCTTCGACCTTATTTTTCACCATTATTGGACACCTCCGAGATAACAGAACAATTGTCACTATTAGAGATCAACACTGATTGCCTGGAACAAACGTCCATTGATCAGATTGTGGACAAACAGGTCAAGGGCACTCACCAACAAAGGATCCATTTTAATTAGGTTGTCAAAGCAGGGCAGCTCCTGCACCAAGGCAAGTGGCTCACCCAGGGATAAATTCAGTAGAAATTTCATCATATGATGGGGGCACTCAATGTAATGGAGACCATTTCTTCCTAAGGGGGAGGATTGATTCAGGAGGATCTTAGTGGACACTCACCTTTTCCAACTAACTCAAAACAAATTTTTTTTCAAATTATTTTTAGCAGTTTTTTGGTTCCTAAACTTTCAGGGCCATTTCGGGGGTCTAAGCATCGTTTTTTCGTGATCAGACACCTCAATGATAATCAAAGGTTTTCATTGAGCCTCCTAAATGAAGCTCCTCGTCAATACCTTTCCAATGAGCTATCGTGCACTCAAAACGAAGATCGTATGCAAAATTTACGACTTCGAGAAGTTGATGTACTAACTTACCCCAATGGGGCCCACATGACTTTTAACGCTTCATCTCTTAGGGTTAGATTTTTGGATGTCTAGGGTTTTTGCATTCATGTTTATTGTAAAAAGGCCTTCAGAGCCTCATTGTATTTATCTTCTGACGAATGAGCATAGCCGTCACATCTCTTCTCAAAGATAAGTTGCCACCATTTTAGCAAGCTTGTTTTTAGTCATCATTTTACAGTTTCAAAATATTTCTTATTTAATAGAACTCAAGTTTTATTGTATCTCTATTATTGTTCATTGTGTCTCTGTGTTAATGTTATAAATATGTGGTTTCAGTTCGTTCCACTTCTAAATCCAGATCATGAATGCATTTGGCTATGCCCCTAATACAATTATGTGTAAGTTGTGAGATCTAGGACCTTGCACGTGCTACAAAAAATGAATGACATGAGCTCTTCTTCAGTGCTATATGATTGACTAGTTGGACCAACCTTATCTCGTCTTCCACCTTGATGATTTCTTATGCTTGCCTTATGTGTCTTCCTTATGGTTATCTAACTTTGCTACCTTTGCTTCTGCTCCTTGCTCAGATGTTGCCTTTACTTCCTTTGGTGGTTAATCAATTGGCTCTGCGCTTGAAACTGGATAAACTCGATCTCAACCTAGAACTAATGGTATTGGAACTACTACTCAAGCTCACCTTCAAACTACTACTGGATATGTCACTGAGTCAATTGAATCAATGGGATCCGGGTAAACCACTCCCAACTCTGCTTATGGGTTTCGATCTCAAATAGACTTTGTATCCACTCGATCAATTGTCTGCCTCTATTGTAGGTGGTTCTGGGTTAATCAAGGCAACCCCAATGAGTTATACCTTTGTATATGCTGCCATCTGCACCTATGCTTCTGCAACTGATGGTAGATCCATTGACTCTGTTGTCACTCTAGATTCCTTTGCCCTAGCATCTTTCATCTCACTTATGCCCCAACCTTTGCCTCTTCTTACTCTGTAACCTCCGCTACTTACTATGCAGCTACAAATGAATTTGCTCGCTACGAATCTATCATTGGAGAGTGTCAAACGGAAACATAAACAACTCGATCAATTAGCATGGGATCCAAATCTTTATTATATGTGCCTAGAGCTACGACTTTCTCTGTTGGTTCTGGGATTGGCTCTCCAACGGGAAGGAATGCTCGCTCTGTTATTGGTAATGTTGATTAATACTCCTGATCTTTATATGGAATTGAAAAAATGGACAAAGAGAAGCTAGCACTGGGTAAACTCCAACCGGACCTATTATGGAACCTGTTGGATATAGATATGGATCTATTGGTGTTGGCTCTTAGTCAACTGGTTCCAGGTCAACAACTGTTGAGGGGTCACCTAGATGATAAACTGCCTTATTAGCTACCTTTATATACCCTGCCTTTACCTTAAATACATAATATTAAAATATCTTAGGTTGGAATTTGTTCCTTGGATTGATTTCCAAATGGTCGCTAGGTAGGGGCAAAAAGCACGAGGTGGGGTTGTGAAAGATATCGGTTAAGGTCTACTTGGTTAACGTAGGGAGCTACATGTGTGGATCTGCTCGAACTCTAACTAGGTTTGCTAAAACTTCTACCGTTACCACACAGAATAGGTGTTGATCAATTATGCTTCTCTTATGGATATGTGCCTCCGCCTCTGATGTTGCTTGGTTATGTCAGATTGATCGATGTTAGTGAGTTGCGTTGGCCCTATGTGTGGTTCGATCGATGAATGGAAATACACGTGTTCATGTCGTTTCTTCGGCGAGCAGGTGTCGATAATCGATGTTACTTATATTCATGCTTGGTGATTTTCAACCGATGTGGTCTTCCCTTTCCTTATCGATGCTTTGTCCCTCCTTCCCCTTCCTTTCTCGTTGTGGGCCTTCGATCTTGATCTCTAGGGTCTAGATCTTGGTCTCAAAATGTATCTGCATTGGTAGTTGTGGGGTCTACTGATGGTGATGCCCCTTCCTTCCATGCGACCTTCACCTTTGTGGGTGGTGCTTTTGCTCGGTAAAATGGGTAAACGGATTATGCTGCCACCTTTGCCTCTGCATCACAAGTAGTAGGAACACACGCTTATATCGAAACAACACTAGTAGGAACAAATTGTACTACGTTGATAGAAACAAATGCATATGCTAAAACTTCTGGAACTTGATCATCTAAATTTGTGACTTGAACCATTGCTACTGGGTATCAATCCTAGTCATCTATGCCCGAATAAAGCTATGCCAATCGAACCTACTCTTCAACCTTGGAGCCTTCCCAAAACCTATGCCCCACTCTTCCCACTCCACTCACTCTACTCCACCCAATGATAGGAGCGACCCACTCCCTTCCTCATTCATAGTAAAAACCGAAAGACAAGGTCAAATTAAGCAATTAGAACTAGAAATCTAATAGAAGACCCCGCTATAGTCTCTATTGCCTTTACTTATGCTGATACCTCTGTTGTTCGTGTGACATCCCCCAAAAATAAATATTTTTTATTTTTGTTGCTGAAAATTTATGTTCGTTTTTGGCAAATTCGAATCTGGAATTTTTTTTCCATTTATGGAAATTCCAAATTTCGAATTTAATAATTGTATTTAATTATTGTGACTGTTGGGTAGAGATCTGTTTGGACTCAACTAACTATATGACTATGACACTTGTATCACAACAGAATAATTATATTAACTGCAGGGGGACAAATGGAACAACCATGTTAAAAAAATCAGCTGACCATGACTCCATGAGTGGAGAACAAGTTGGAACTGCCTCTGGGCTAATGATTACAAGTGACAAATCAGAGATTTGGCCACTGGCAGCCCTTGAAATTCAGGGATTAAGAAAGCTGCGAAAATCCCCAAAGGAGGGAAAAGACCTGGGCAAAATTGATAAATAGCATATGCGAGGAGGTAAGATGCTGCCAAGTATGATGGGAAGAGGTTTTCTGAGCTCGCTTGTTGTTATGAACATTGTGGATTGAGTGTAAGGCAAGTAGAGCTTGCTGAAACAGAATCGCCTTGTTGTTATGAGCACTGTTGAGTAAGTGTGAGGCAAGAGGATAATTGTTGGAATTGAAGGACATTGCTGAGGAGGAGTTTCCAAGTTCGCACTCATGGATTTATGGTCAGGCTAGGGGGTGAATCAGGGAAGTAGATTTGGCTGCCCTGTTCTACGGTTGGGAGGAATGTGGTTATTCCCTTTGTCTTCCCACGGATTGGATTCAGATATGTTAATTTTCCCCTCTCTATTATGAAAGGCTATGGCTATTGATGTTATGTATCTATTGAATCTGAACTGGAATAAGTTACATTCTCTGTCTGTATGACCCTTTTTGCATCTGGTGCATTGAATCTGATTAAATCAGATCTGTAACGAATTCTTTCCACTTTCTGTTCGGATGCTTTATCCTATGCTATGTATCTAACAATATGCAAACAATATATTATATGTGTTTAGAATGACAAAATTTGGGAGTTAGAGAATTTTGGAAACCCCCTTTTGTCTTTTTTTTCGGATGCTAAAACAATCTTGAGAATCGACGCCTTTCAGAGGTTTTTGCTTCCTTGTTTCTTTTCAGAATGGGCTACCCTTTCCTTAGTCAAGGTCTATGACGAATTTAGAGATTTTCCCTTACAAAAAACCTTTATCCTTTTGTATCCTTCTTTGCATGTAAAATTTTTAAGTCTTTATGCTTTCGGGATTCGAGAATTGTAGTGTGTTGTTGTTTGACATTTGAAACCCTGAAAACCCGAATCCCGAAAAGTTAATCCCACACCCTTTGACCTTTCGAAATTCGGGAATGGTGGTATGATGTAGTTTGACATTTAAAACCCCAAAAACCCGAATCCTAAAATCTCAAAGTTCCTTTCACTTTTCGGAATTTGGAAATGGTTGTGTTATGTTGTTTGACATTTGAAACCTTGAAAACCTGAATCCCGAAATCCCGAAGTGTTAATCACACACCCTTTCACCTTTCAGAATTCGGGAATGGTGGTACGCTGTAGTTTGACATTTGAAACCCCGAAAACCCGACTTGTTGGTTCCACATTCTTTTCTTTTCACAATTTCGGGAATTGTCGTGTTCTGTTGTTTGACATTTGAAACCCCGAAAACCCGAACCCTGAAATCCTGAATTGTTGGTTCCACGTTCTTTTCTTTTCGGAATTTCAGGAATTGTCATGTTCTGTTGTTTGACATTTGAAACCCCAAAACCCCGAACCCTGAAATCCCAAAATGTTAGTGCCTTTCTTTTCATAATTCGAAAATTATGGTATGTTGGATGTTTGGCTATGAAAACCGCAAAACCTCGAACACCGAAATCCCGAAATGCGGGTCTCACCGTTCCATTCTCGCATTTCGAAAATTTGTGTATTTCAAGATTTGGACACCGGAACTCATGAAGTTTCGAATTCTGAATTCTCGAAGTGTGGGACCCACCTTCCCTTTTTTCTCATTTTGGAGGTTTGAGTATGTGGTTGTTTGGGCACTTGCACTCGCGAAATCCTGAACTCCGATTCCCCGAAGCACTAATCATCTTTCGCTTTTTCGGAGTTGTAGTATGTTGATGTTTGACTTTTGTGTTCACGAAAAACCCGAACCCCGAAACCCCGAAGTACTCGGCATCTTATTGCAATTTCGGGAAATGTCGTGTGTTGATGTCCAGCTGTTGTACTCGCGAAGCCCCGAATCCCAAAACCCCGAAATGCTGGCCTACAGTCGTTCTGTATTTCAGATTTCGGCAAACCACATGGTCCTTTATTTTGTTCGGCACTTGTGATCACCAAAACCCGATTGACCTTTGTTTCTTCACAAAACTGTAGGAACTTAGAAGAAACTTATTGTTATGGGAACAACCCTATTAATATAATGAATGGACTAGTAAAAGAACGTTGGGGAGTCTTCATCCCAGATAGAGGTACAGAAGTAACAGACCGCTTTACAAGTCAATTGTATTGCAAACAGAGGGTAATTTTTCTATGTAGGGTTTTGGTCATAAAAAAAATCCCAAAGTTGTTTGTATTGTTAAGACTATGGTAGTGTTATAGGTACTAGTAGAAAAAAGAGTAATTATAAATTTCAGGATCTTAATGAAACATTGAAGTGGTGAGTAAATACACATTGTATCATCGTTTAGAAAACTTAAGTTGAATGGTAAGGACAGTCGATGACAGTAAGGACTCTAAACAAACCGTCAGACTCAAATCTTCTAACAGAAAGCTTACTTGATTGAGATCTCGAAACTTTTCAAGGATAAATGTACAAATAAAATAAAAAAATTATGGTGATTTTTGAGGTACATTACATATGGTATCAGAGCAAAAGTTACAACACTGGGTCTGAACAGGGCCACATTAATTGCTTGGTATATATTCTGATTTATGAAAAAACTAATAAATCTTGTGGATTACAAACATAAAGCTTTTCTGTTTTGTGTTGAATAATGGAAGCCCAAGAAGGTGCAGAAATCAGGGTGGAAGAGAATCCGCAACAAGGACCTTCTGGAGATCCAAGACATAACAGTGATGGCAGCTCACCCACGGAGGTCTTGGAAACAATGAGAAACCTTATAGTTGAACTACAGGTTTTCAAGGTCGACAATGAAAAATTGAAGAAGACACAACATGAACAACAAGAGATAAATGAAGTCCTGTTGCGTAGTATAGTAATCAAGAAAAGCCCAAAAGATGATAACCCTGAGGAAGAGGTAAGTAAAAGAGCCTCCAAGAATTCAGGTGCGAAAACAGAAAAACGAGACAGTTCGTCTGAAGGGACACCTTCAACTAAAGAAAAAACCATACCAGACAAAAAAAGAAAACAAACAGACCACCTTGAAGGAGAATTTAAAAAGATTAGACCAGCTTCTTTTGATGGAGAATTCAGGACAGGAGAAGAAGTCGAGGCATAGTTGTTGGACATCAAAAAATACTTTCAAATCTACAACTATTCCAACAACATGAAGGTCAGAATGACCATCTACAATCTGAAGGGAAGGCCAACATTTGGTGGCAGGACCTGAAATTGGCCAAGGGCCTAAAGGAGAAACAGTTGGAATGGTCCGACTTTAAGAAGTATTTTAAGAAACAATACCTTTCTGAAAGCTATTATGAAAGGAAGACGAAAGAATTTTATGAGTTACGACTCAGACAAATGACAATGGAAGACCTTATAAATAAATTTCTGGAACTACTAAAGGTTCGTACCATACATCCGGGAGGATAAGGTAAAAGTCCAATGATTCTTAAGTTGTTTACCACAGTCCTACAGGGACAGAATTGAGTTTGAAAACCCCAAATCCTTGAGTGAGGCATTCAGAAAAGCACGAATGTGCTCTGACCAGTATAAGCAACAGGTAGAGTTTCCCAAGATCTGGAAGGATAAGAAGCAAGATGGAATAAACTAGCGAAAGAAGGGATACCATCCATTTCCTTATCAGAATGCAGCAAAAAGTTTCCCAAGGAAGGATTTTCACTCCAATCATCCGAATACGCAAGGTAGCGGTAAACCGGTAAACCTGGGAACGAAGAAATTTGGGGACAACTCACGCGAGCCATTAAAGTGTTGGGAGTGTGGAGAGCCTCATCTAAGGAGGAACTGTCCACGTTTAATTGCAACAAACAGATCTGCTGTCAACAATTTGCAGGAAGCCTCAACAGTAGGAGACATGGGCAGAAGTTTGCATCGGATAAATGCAGCCATAGATGGTTGACAAGCTGACCACCAGTCCTTGGTGGTAGAAATCGAAGGTAAAATCCATGACACTCGAATTTATGTTTTAATTGACCCTGGAGCTACGTTAAATTATATTACTCCCAATGTAGTAGAGTTGAATAAACTTAAGAAACAAAAGTACAAAAAATCTTGGCTTGTACAACTAGCAACAGGTACTAAAAGAAAATTAGTTAACTTTATTTCTGATCTTGATTCAGCTTAGATGGTCAAAGGATAAGGACCAATCTGAATATCCTACCACTAGGGTCTTATGATATGATTATTGGGATGGATTGGTTGGAACAACACAGAGCAGTACTAGATTGTTATACAAAGATACTTAGCTATAAAGATAATTTTGGCATTGTTAAAACAGTCCAAGACATACCAAAACCTGTGTCAGTCAGACAAGTTTCAGCGATGCAATTCAAGAAATGTATTAGAAAGGGATGTCAAGTTTACGCCATCCAAGTGACGAATCTTTTAGAAAAAGAAAATAAACACAAATTAGAAGACTTTGTTGTCCTACGGGAATTCAGAGACATGTTTGTTGATGAGATACTAGAATTACCTCCTAGGAGAGAAATAGATTTCTCTATAGACTTACTACCCGGATCAGCCCCTATCTCAAAAACACCCTACCGAATGAGTCTACTAGAACTGACAGAATTAAAAATACAATTATAGGAATTGTTGGACAAAGAGTATATCAGACCAAGTGTCTCGCCATGGGGAGCACCGGTCCTCTTTATGAAAAAGAAAGACGGTACTCTAAAACTATGTATCGATTATAGACAACTGAACAAAGTGACCATTAAGAACAAATACCCCTTACCTAAGATAAATGCTCTGTTCGATCAAGTAGGTGGGGCCAAGATCTTCTCAAAATTGGATTTACGATCCGGATATCATCAAGTTAGGATAAAAGACCAGGACATAAACAAAACATCTTTTCGAACAAGATACAGACACTACGAGTTTGTAGTCATACCTTTTGGACTCACCAATGCACCAACCACATTTATGTGCTTAATGGACAATGTTTTCAGCCAGTACTTAGACAAGTTCGTAGTAGTATTTATCGACGATATTCTGGTCTATTCTAAAACGGAAGAGGAACATGATGAACACTTATGAATAGTTCTGCAAACACTAAGGAAACACAAACTATACGCAAAATTCGACAAATGTGATTTTTATCAAAAAGAAATACGATATTTAGAATATGTCATTTCCTCGGAAGGTATTGTCGTAGACCCGGAAAAGATAAAAGCCATCATGGAATGGCCAGTGCCTAAGGATGTGGCAGATATCCGGTCATTCATGGGAATCACCGGATATTATCGCAGATTTATAGAAGAGTTCTCCAAGATAGCCTACCCTATCACGTCACTACAAAAGAAAGGGACCAAGTTTAATGGTTGCAAAAGTGTCAAGACAGTGTTAACAAGCTAAAATAATTATTGACATCGACATCCATTTTGAAGGTAGCAGACCCAGATAAAGACTTCACAGTATGCGTTGATGCAAGTAAAGAGGGACTAGGTGGTGTTCTAACTCAGGAAGGGCACGTGATTTGTTATGAGTCCCGGAAATTAAAGGAACACAAGCGAAATTATGTCACTCATGACTTAGAATTGGCAACAGTAATACATACCTTAAAAATGTGGTGACACTAAATAATGGGCAGGAAGTTCTTACTATTGACGAATAATAGCGGAGTGAAATATTTGTTTAACCAACCAGACCTTAATGCAAGACAAGCAAGGTAGCTAGCCTTCTTGAGCGAATTCGACTTCGAGGTTAGACATATCAAGAGAAAGGAAAATAAAGTAGCAGATGCTTTAAGCAGAAGAGTCCATGGGTTATTTGAGATAAATATCAGTAGGGCAGAAAGTGATCTGGAACAAAGAGTAAAAGCGGCAGGAATTAACGATGAAAATTACACTTAGATGATGGCAGAATTGCAAAACAATATCACAAACTCAGATAAACCAGATATAAGTATCGACAAACAAGGACTATTAAGATTTAAAAATAGACTTTACATACCAGATTCAACAGAGCTAAAATTAACTATTTTAGATGAAGTGCACAAGAAACCCTATTCTAGCCATCCAGGTTACCAGAAAACAATAACAACTCTCAGAAAAATATTTTACTGGCCTAATATAAAGGGCGAAACAATAGAGTATTTGGCTAGGTGCCAAGATTGTCAGCAGGTTAAGGCCGAACACCAGCATCCAGCCGGCCTATTACAGCCATTACCAGTACCAGAATGGAAATGGGAGACCATATCGCTGGACTTTATAACAGGTTTGCCTAAAACTCAGAAAACAGAATGATTCTATAATGGTTGTAATCGATAAACTCAGTAAGTCTGCACACTTTATCCCTGTAAAGTCTACTTTTAAAGCTATTAACATTGCTGAAATATTCATGAAAGAAATTTTTAGACTGCATGGTATTCCTAAAATGGTGATTTCAGATAGAGACGTAAAATTCACATCCGCTTTTTGGAAGGAATTGTTTGTAGGGCTAAATACTAATTTGAATTTCAGCACGAGTTATCATCCACAACCGGATGGACAGATCGAAAGGACAAACCAAATAATAGAGGATATGCTCGGCATGTATGTAAGAACAAAACCAAATAAGTGGAAAGACTACCTACACTTGGTAGAATTTGCATATAACAATGGGTACCAAACTTCGGCTAAGTTGAGCCCTTTCGAAATACTGTACGACAGAAAGTGTACAACTCCAATTAGCTGGGATAACCCGGCTGATAGATTCATGGTTGGACCAGAGATGCTCCAAGAAATGGAGAACATGGTAAAGAAAGTACAACAGAACTTGAAAGAAGCACATGACAGACAGAAGAGTTATGTGGATCAGAAAAGAAGACACTTGGAATTTCAAGTGGAAGACCATGTTTATTTGAAGGTCAAAGCTTGAAAAAACTCGCCGAAGTTGGAAAACTGTGCCAAGCTGGCACCTAGGTTTTGTGGGTCCTTCGAGATACTAGTTTGAATTGGACTCGTAGCATATCAACTTGCACTTCCAGCTAATCTAAGAATTCATAATGTATTTCATGTTTCTTTGTTGAAAAAGTATATTCATGACCCTACTCATATGATTGATTGGAACTTGGTGCAGGGGGAACCCGAGGGCGAGTACCAGGTGAAACCCCTACGTATTCTGGACCAGAGAAAAATAACACTTCGGAACAGAGCCATCGCTCAGGTAAAGGTGCAATGGAAGCACTTTAGTCCTAAGAAGGCCACTTGGGAATTAGAGAGAGATTTGCGGAAATCTTATCCAATCCTATTCCAGGAAAGGAACGAACACTGAGGACACTGTTTTACTGAAGGGGGAAAGGATGTGACATCCCCCCAAAATAAATATTTTTTATTTTTGTTGCTGAAAATTTATTTCCGTTTTTGGCAAATTCGAATTTGAATTTTTTTTGTCATTTATGGCAATTCCAAATTTAATAATTGTGACTGTTGGGCAGAAATTTGTTTGGACTCAACTAACTATTTGACTATGACACTTGTATCACAACATAATAATTATATTAATTGCAGGAGGACAAATGGAACAGAGATGTTAAAAAAATCAGCTGACCATGACTCCATGAGTGGGGAACAAATTGGAACTACCTCTTGGCTGATGATTAGAAGTGGCAAATCAGAGATTTGGCCACTGGCAGCCCCTGAAAGTCAGGGATTAAGAAAGCTGCGAAAATCCCCAAAGGAGTGAAAAGACCTGGGCAAAATTGATAAATAGCATATGCGATGAGGTAGGATGCTGCCAAGTATGCTGGTAAGAGGTTTTCTGAGCTCGCTTGCTGTTATGAATACTGCGGATTGAGTGTGAGGCAAGTGGAGCTTACTTAAACAGAATCGCCTCCTTGTTATGAGCACTGTTGAGTAAGTGTGAGGCAAGAGGATAATTGTTGGAATTGAAGGACATTGCTGAGGAGGAGTTTCCAAGTTCGCCCTCATGGATTCATGGTCAGGCTAGGGGGTGAATCGAGCAAGTAGATTTGGCTGCCCTGTTCTACGGTTGGGAGGAACGTGGTTGTTCCCTTTGTCTTCCCGCTGATTGGATTCAGATATGTTAATTTTCCCTTCTCTATTATGAATGGCTATGGCTATTGATGTTATGTGTCTATTGAATCTGAACTGGAATAAGTTACATTCTCTGTCTGTATGACCCTTTCTGCCTCTGGTGCATTGAATCTGATTAAATCGGATCTGTAAAGAATTCTTCCCACTTTCTGTTCGGATGCTATGTATCTAACAATATGCTTAACAATATGCAAACAATATATTATATGTGTTTAGAATGACAAAATTCAGGAGTTAAAGAATTTTGGAAACCCCTTTTTGTCTTTTTTTCGGATGCTAAAACAATCTTGAGAATCGATGCCTTTCGGAGGTTTTTGCTTCCTTGTTTCTTTTCAGAATGGGCTACCTTTTCCTTAGTCAAGGTCTATGACAAATTGAGAGATTTTCCCTTACAGAAAACCTTTATCCTTTTGTATCCTTCTGTGCGTGTAAAATTCTTAAGTTTTTATGCTTTCGGGATTCGAGAATTTTAGTGTGCTGTCGTTTGACATTTGAAACCCCGAAAACCCGAATCCCGAAATCCCAAAGTTTTAATCCCACACCCTTTCACCTTTCGAAATTCGGGAATGGTCGTATGCTGTAGTTTGACATTTGAAACCCCAAAATCCCGAAGTTCCTTTCACTTTTCGGAATTCGGGAATGGTTGTGTTATGTTGTTTGACATTTGAAACCCCGAAAACCCGAATCCCGAAATCCCGAAGTGTTAATCCCACACCCTTTCACCTTTCAGAATTCGAGAATGGTGGTATGCTGCAGTTTGACATTTGAAACCCCGAAAACCCGAATTCCGAAATCCCGAATTGTTGGTTCCATGTTCTTTTCTTTTCCCAATTTCAGGAATTGTCGTGCTCTGTTGTTTGACATTTGAAACCCCAAAAACCCAAATCCCGAAATCCCAAATTGTTGGTTCCACGTTCTTTTCTTTTCGCAATTTCGGGAATTGTCGTGTTCTGTTGTTTGACATTTGAAACCCCGAAACCCCAAACCCCCGAAATGTTAATGCCTTTCTTTTCGCAATTCGAAAATTATGGTATGTTGGATGTTTGGCTATGAAAACCGCGAAACCCCGAACACCGAAATCTCGAAATGCGGGTCTCACCGTTCCGTTCTCGCATTTCGGAAATTTGTGTATATCAAGGTTTGGACACCGGAACTCGCGAAGTTCCAAATCCTGAATTCCTGAACTGCGGGACCCACCTTCCCTTTTTCCTCATTTCGGAGGTTTGAGTATGTGGTTGTTTGGGCACTTGCACTCACGAAATCTCGAACTCCAATTTCCCGAAGTACTAATCACCTTTCGCTTTTTCGGAGTTGTAGTGTGTTGATGTTTGACTTTTGTGTTCACGAAAAACCCAAACCCCGAAACCCCGAAGTACTCGACATCTTGTCGCAATTTCGAGAAATGTAGTGTGTTGATGTCCGACTCTTGTACTCGCAAAGCTCCGAATCCCGAAACCCTGAAATGCTGGCCCATAGTCGTTATGTATTTCAGATTTCGACAAACCACAGGGTCCTTTATTTTGTTCGGCACTTGTGATCACCAAAACCCGATTGACCTCTGTTTCTTCACAAAGCTATAGGAACTTAGAAGAAACTTATTGTTATGGGACAACCCTATTAATATAATAAATGGACTGGTAAAAGAACGTTTGGGAGTCTTCATCCTGGATAGAGGTACAGAAGTAACAAATCGCTTTACAAGTCGATTGTATTGCAAACAGAGGGTAATTTTTCTATGTAGGGTCTTGGTCATAAAAAAATCTCAAAGTTGTTTGTATTGTTAAGACTGTGGTAGTGTTATAGGTACTAGCAAAAAAGAGAGTAATTATAAATTTCAGGATCTTAATGAAACATTGAAGTGGTGAGTAAATACTCATTATATCATCGTTTAGAAAACTTAAGTTGAATGGTAAGGACAGTCGATGACAGTAAGGACTCTAAACAAACCATCAGACTCAAGTCTTCTAACATAAAACTTACTTGCTTGAGATCTCGAAACTTTTCAAGGATAAATGTACAAATAAAAAAAAAAAAATTATGATGATTTTTGAGGTACATTACAATTGGCTTTTATGTTGCTTACTTAGATGTTGATGGCGGAGATGTTGCATACTATCAATGTGAACTTGGAAATAGAATAGGCTCCGCAACGAAAGGATATAAGACTGAATCTGTGGGGTATTGATATGAAACAGGCTATCTAACAGATGGAAGGGATGCTTGTTCACATGCAGGTGTTACGGGCTATTACATGCTATCTAGAAGGGATGTAGGCTCCAAGTCTGTTGGGTCAACTGACTCTTGAATTGGTAGGGATACAGTGGGTTACAGATGTGCAACTGAACTTATAATTGAGCAAAGGAAAGCCAACATTAGGTAAAATGAGTTAACTGGATCCACTCAATAAAATCGAATTTGCATCTTCACCCTGTCGAGACTATCTCCCCTAGCTCCCATTTTCTTCTCTTCACAGGAGTAGCAACCCTTCGTTGATGTTGTAATATGTTCCGTAGATAGAGTGGGCAAGATTGCAAAGCTCTCACATTCCATCTTTGGGCTGACCTTCTATGTGGTATCACCTGAAACCCACTCTTGTGATTGATTATATAGTATATAGATCTATTGATGTCGAGAACGCATATGGTTCAAAAAAACAGGGTGGTCCCCTCATTTCACTCTATACACATGAGAGATGATGTTGTCACATTAGCGTGATGTTTAGTGCCTGATGTTAGATAAGGTTACATTAATAAAATTAAAAGTTTTTAATTAAAAAAAATCACAATAATAAAAATAAAGTCAGCCAATTAAAATAAAATAATTACACAAACAAAGTTTAGATGAATCTATAAATCTGGATTTAAGATGAATCTATGCTAATAATATAAAATAATTCGAATTAAACAAACTTAATTTAATTATTACCAAAATTTGAAACATCATGTTTTATTGCCAAAGTGAGTCTCTCTAATGGTTAAGAACATGTGCCAAAGTGAGTCTGTCTAATGGTTAAGAACATGTGTTTCCTCATAAAAGATCACAAGTTCTTTACGAGGCAAATGGCTAAATCTCATACATCAATTTGATATCTGACTAAATTATTATTATTATATTAACCAAAATAAATAAATATATATATATATATGGTTGAAACCGACGATATTCCAAATTCAAATTTTGCCATTCATAAAACTATGACAACGCCGTTGCATGTGTATCTAAGATGGATTTTCACGGCATAAAAACGCCCAGCGGTGTTTAAAAAAACCAATGAAACTCTTCGTATAAGTTGACCTGAGTTGATCAAATTTAAAACCCTCGCCCCACGTTTTGACTTTTTTGAACATTTTTGGTTGCGTTTTTTAATCAGTTTTGTTTAAAAACCATTGAAAGAATTGATTGAATGACATTTGGTTGCGTTTTTTAATCAGTTTTGTTTAGAAATCATTTAAACAAACCAAAAGAATCGATGGACAAATATTAGTGCACAATTTAAATGGGTTAGAAGTTTTTCAAGATGTTTGTACATTCAAAACTAGAATTTCAAATAATGAAAAATTATAATTTCACAGATACTATAACCTGATTCCAATAATAATTACCTAAAAATTCAAAAAAAATCTAACTCGACCCTGCCAAAATAATATATACCGATTGATTGAATCCCCATACATAGGAAATACAAAATAATATATACGGATTGAATCCTCCATACATAGGAAATACGTTGAACTACATGGAATATAATTGTCTATTTTCTATTAAATGCTTGAACATGTGGCATGTGCTATATAATTATGGCATGCATTATTCTCTGCAGAGTCCTTGGAAGGACATCACACCATGATGGTGACGGTGATGGGAACATGGAAGAGCATGCAGATGCAGCAATATATTTGAGTCAAAGCTTTGAAAAAAGAAATAGTCCAAACTTATTTTAATCAAATAGTCGTTTGCCAATGATTTCAAATATGTTAGGATTATGCGCCTCTTGGCATGCTGCAACTTTTGCAAAAATCAATGATAAAATCCACTTTGGCGTGTTGCAATTGGCCTTAACACAA
Source organism: Picea mariana (assembly GCA_032191745.1). NCBI lineage: Eukaryota > Viridiplantae > Streptophyta > Pinopsida > Pinales > Pinaceae > Picea > Picea mariana. The sequence continues at coordinate 42,049 of JASDQU010439296.1, forward strand.
GTGTTTTCATAAGTAAATGGATAAATGATTGTGTCCACCCACATAAAGCTGTAGTGCTGCAAAACTTTCATATGATTAGTGTCTGCCAATGAAAGAAAAACTGTGTAACCACTATTTTTTCAATAGGAAAGACGTGGACTGATTCGTCTCCTCTAGTGAGATAATATTTATTATATTATAATAATTATAAAAGGCACAATGGATTGAAGTATCCCATCATTCATTGGAAGGTTGAATCATGTGTGCATTCAAGAAAGAGCCACTGAATTCAAAATGTGCACGGTATGCGTGTATGGGTAATCCGTCTTGCAACAAAAATTACAACCCAGCTCATACATTAACCCCTTAAAACAATGAACAGTGTAGCAATCAAACAGGGATTATGATGAGATTCAACTAATCATCAATGAATAGTTGAGAGCCTGTCAAGCAGAAGATTGAAGGTCTCATTTCTGTCAATAATACTCAACCTCACATATGTTTCGGGTGCACCAAAATGCCTGCCACTGCGAGAGATGATTCTATTGCTTTTCAATAACTTTTCACAATCTTCATCCTCCTTTCCTTCACATTTTAGCCATGCAAAAGCTGCATTCATACAGAAGACCATCCAGAGTAATTAATTAATTTTGCCAAGTATTTTCATTTCAAACATTTAAATATAGAGACGTCCACTCAGTTTCACTATCCATTTTTTCTTTACAAGACTTTCCATTTCTTCTTTATAAAAAAAGAGTTTAAATTCACGTTTTGATAATCAGTCTCATCTTCAAAATATTGACATCCATTCGTCTCTGTTTCTAAAGCCTTCAGTTTATTAGATTAGAAGATGATAGTATTTTTTTTATCTTTAACGCATGACATTAACTACCATGAACTAACCTCAATTTCTGCCATGAACTAACCCAACATATCGAGAATCTCAATGCCTAAGCATAGCTAAATTGTGTCACTTTCACACATCTGAGTTGSTGGATTGCATTGCCATTGCTTGATTTCAAACTCAATCCTCACTCATAGTCTAAATTATAATTGTTCCATTAATTGTCAGTTGAACTACATWCATTGATCTCAAATTTTACTCTTCTTTCCCCCAATTAACAATCTCYCGAAAGCTGACCTCAAAGTTATCATTTCAAATATTAGTCTTCAATCTCAAAATCAATTTCTTAATGCCTAAAATATGTCTAGTGATATGGTAGTMTTCTTGTTTTCGGTAGAGGAAGCAAATGATATTTACCTGGTCGAGGAGTGGTGTGGCGACGAAAGAAGGTGCAAAATCCGGGCTCAAATACAGGCAAAGTGAATCTGCGATTGAGACTGACTGCATCTCGAAGGCTATTCCATCTCTCTGACATTAAAGTAGACCCATGGTGAAAGACTCTATGTTCTTGCCCTGTGCTTGAGTCTCCTTGTCTGTCAAATATACTCTCACCTGCATAACTACTGCTTACAGAGTGCAAAATTCGAGTGGCCCGCAGCTGTGAATCCTTCGAAACTCCAATGGTATTCAGCTCTATGTATTTTGTCATCTTTTTAGCCACTTCTAAATCTTTAACAATAGCCCACCTTAGCAAAATAATCAATTTAATCAAAACAGTACTCCAGCCAAACACCTAAATCTAATAAAATTCCAAAACCCAAAGATAGTGTTGCCAGTTCCTTCCCAAACTCAAATCAAAACCATTGCAAAAATATTCTATTTCAGAGAACTAGTGTAGAGGCAGAACATGGTCCATTAATGCACATTAAAGTACACCAGGAAAGATCATATGACACACACACAGATATCTCGTTGAGGAGAAATGCTCTTTTATTCAAAAGGAGCTTTGAACATGGGTTTTTTGCATAGCAACACTCCCAACCACAGCTCACGGATATATACCGTTTGAAATATACATACCTCAACTGCATAGATTTGAAGTCTACAATCTTATTACTTGAATTCTTGAAAAAAAAAATTGTGATAAATTTACAGAGGTGAATATGTCATATGGCGGCACACAGCTTTCAAAGTATATTTAGATATAAATTCAAATATTTTGAATTTTGAAATAACCTATTTTTAAACATCGTCTGCTGAAAGACAATGTGTGGAGCCAAACTGTCAGAAGAAATGAACAAAACATGCATATGTACCAGTCAAACTCCAAGTCTGTCAACACACATGCACACAAAAGCAAGCATACACATACAGACCCAGAAAAACAGAGTACAAGCTCTGTCAACATTCAAGCTGTGAGTGAGAGAGAGGAGGTGGCACAGCAAATTGCATACAATTGTAAAAGGATAAACATTACTTACCCAATGCGACTTCCTGCGTGACCTGTACTTTTAGATACCGTGAACAGCATAAGATCCTGATCTGCGGGAGCAGTGATGGGGGTGTAATGTGGCCAGTAATAAGCTAAATCGTATATAACTGGTCCAGACCCATTTACAACTGCTTCCCTGGTAAACCCATCGGGGTTATTAGGGGAAGTTACCAACTCAATGTAGTAATCTTCATTTGAAGTCTGCTTGTACATCCAGGCATCACCAGCCCATCTGTAGATCTCTGATTTCAAATAGTCTGTTACCACTGGATAAGACTGCAATGCATTTTCAATGAATTAATATACAAGTAGTAAAAAGAAAAATAGCAACAATATAGCCAAAAATGATTTGCTATGCTCTCAAATCCTGGTTTGCACAATGGGCATGGGCATACCGAGTAGTAGGGTGCGGCAGAAATAACATTTGTTGGTTTGGAACGACCTGGGGGTGATAGGGCATACAGTGCAGCTTGGAAGAGCTGCGTTGAACCTGTACCTACCACCAAATGGCGGCCTTTTGTTACAGCATTTCCTACAAGACTGTGAAGAGATCTGATCTCTTTTGCTAATTCTGGCTCTAAAAACCAGCATACGTTTCCCACGTCTGCAAAGTAGCTCATCAGCTGCCAACCCAAAATCACAATCGCACTCTTTTGCGCGTTCTCGATCCAAAACGATTCAAACATTGTTGGGTCTCCACTGCATTGCATTCAATGCTCCCAATTTATCACCCGGAATTCTTTAATTGAAAAAACAGGAAGAATACAACGCATATGTGTATCCATCAAATTCCCCAAAAAACAGTCATTTAGATTTTGAATACAGGGCAACATACAGACTAATGGGTTATATTTTTTTACTGGGTTGAATACCTCAAACTAGTTTTGAAAGCGTAGGGCCCATAGAGCCTTCACCCCTTATAAATGCTCATATTTTTATAGCTTCTTCAACTAGAACTTAAATCGTGGAAACAACGAAATGGTGATTACTTGCAAAGTAAACAAAGACTTTTAATGAATGTCCCTTTGACAATCGATATGCAAATGGTCGATAAGAATCCCTGTGTTTTATGCTTTCTACCGCCAATGGTCTTTTTAAAGTTTTCTTAAAATGAAGGAAAGACCTAGAAGCTATGCAAATTACCATTGTCACTTAAAAATTGAAAGAAATACAGAAGGGACTACGAAAACTTACTGGTCAAGGTTGAGGACGCAGTCGGAGACAAGAGTGGAACAGTTGTGGTCTGTGAAGCAGGCATGACATTTACAGAAGCCGCCATTTAAAGCTGGCTGAGAAGGAGAAACATTATTACCGACATAGTAGCCATGGCCAGAGCATGTTGCCTGACCTCCTGCAGTAGCAACTATCATATTATGACTTGGATCATCCACTGCACATACTGTGTTTGCTTCGCCCTCTTCTTGTGGAGGCATACACAAGTTGCTATTAACCAATGATTTTCCTTTCCCCCACAAGTTTCTGGGTATTGTAATGGGATGGTAGTTTTTCTCATATAGCAAACTAGTGAGAAGAAAGACATTCATTGCCATGGAAAGACATATTAAGTACTTGCTATTCATACTGCCTGGCATTGGAATTAAAGAGAAGGGAAAGTAACCCTTCTTTTCCTGATGATGCTGCTGCTGCTTTCCTTGTTTTGATAAACCGTTGATGTTGACCTTCTGTCTGCTTCTGGGCTTTGTGTGTGCCATGCTTGCTGAATCTCAAAGCTATTGTCTCATAACCCAAAAAGACCTACGAATAAGTCAGTCCAGGGTGATAACAGAGAGAAAGAAACACAATACACGAAACAAAATAACAAGAAAAGGAGGCGTAGGCTTTTGTATATCCCTTAAACTTTTAGTGCAGGCATCATTCGTAAAGAACACAAACCAGACTGGGAATGAATTCTATCGTGGATAGTTGTACTGGTGTAAAATGTAAACCCCATTTACATTATATATTCCTGCAAGTTCGCCTAAAGATTATTTTACTTTGTTGACTATGTTTATTGCGCTCTCATCCCACTGATTCTCTGACGCTTTTCTAATGCCGCACAACCGTAGTTACCTTTTCCCCTATTTAGTTGTGCCCATTAATGTACCTACGTGGAAAACATGACACTGACATACACACCCCACAATACACAAAGGGCACAAAAACAGGCTGAGGCCATCCRTGAAAAGGCGGAGTTAAAAAGCAGTGCACATTACCAGCCCGTCTGCTGTGGTCAGACTCTAGCTCACTCWCTCGAGGCTTTTCTCTGCGAGGTATACTACAATGACATTGACATCGCCGAATCCTCATCCTTATATATGGACATCGCCGAATCCTCATCTATCCTTGCATGCTCCTCTCCTTCCACCCCCATACATTTATTGCTAGCTAATTTTATCGCAACCTTGTCCAAAYCCCCAAATACAAAACATTTATTGCAACCACGGAATATCCAGTTTCATGTTTTCTTAGATACTCCCTCCTCCTCAATACATTTATCACAGCCACATAAAATATCTAATTTCATCACAATCCAGTACATCACAACAAAACAAACCAAACATTTATTACAACCATACAATTTCATGACAACCTCAACCCAATATCTAAGCCTGCGAAAGCGAGCCCTGGTCCAAACCCTCAAATATAAAACAAAACAACGCCGGGTTGCACGCCAAGTGTTTGAGGAAAGTCCGCTACGAATAAAGACGCCTATTTACTCTCTTTTTCATTGCAATGTGGAATTGGGTAAGACCCACGAGGATAATCCCCGGAGCACATGCAGACGGCCCGGCGATTTAGACGTTGGATTCCCTAAACGCAATATCGATAGAAATCATAAATGGTATTTGAGATGAAGACGGATCTTGTACCAGTTGCAGCCCTACATCTAAAAGGAAGACAGGCTAGCAATCCTTTCCTTCCTTAAATTCGATGTGCATGCACAATCTGGACTGGTTCAGTGGCTAGGACAGGCCTCATATTTCGTCTGAGGAGTAGGAGGCGGCGCCGGCCTCGGTATGGAAGAGGGCAGCGCATCATGCATGAGGAGGCTCCACGGTTGTGTGGACCCCAAACCCACAAAACGATACAATTCCGGCCACCCTGACACTATTGGACCAGGGCGGGAGGGGAGGATTGGACGGATGGCTGGCTGTTTGATACCCAAGATTGCGTGATTTGATTTAGCCATTAAGCACCTCTCATGAATTTGCTTTGAAAGGCCGCGGATGCAACACCTCTCACATCAAAGCGAGTGTTCCCACGCACGGGCTGTAAGGATTCTCAAGAATTTATCCCAGCAAGATCTATACGATAACAACAAGCACAATGAAACAAATTATTTAATAAAGGACAAAGCATGACCAGTGACCGGACTCATTGCCATATCGAATTTACCATGAATTCATAATCGTATCAGATCCCCAACAGAGATATCAATAGTTGACATAGGACGAGCTCAAGCATAAAAAACCTGGTGCGCGTTGTTTTTTTTCCAGGTTCCTGGTGCACCATTGTTATGGCACACAATCTCCTTTTAAACATTTAATTCGCCACAACCATACTGAGAACCAGTCTCTTGCTCATCAAAACTT
>JASDQU010439296.1:56489-69809 GCA_032191745.1 Picea mariana
AATAGAAGATTAACCCTAGGAGTTAACCTAACTCAATAGAGAATTAGAAGGAAAAGTATAAGTAAGAGGCTGGGGTGCACCTATTACTCATTCTGATTTGGATATTTCTTGTTAGTGCTTTGAGCATTCAATTTGGGGGTTTGCTGCACAAACCCTTGTGAGCAACTCAGTGGTGAAATATCCACTCACCTTGTTCCACAACTTGGTCTCGGGGATGAAATATTCCTCCACACCATTCTATTCTCGGCATATTTCCTTCTAAAGCTTCAGAAGACATCAGGGTCGTACTGTTGAGAAACTTCCAGCAAGGGCGTGCCATACCATTGAGGAGGGCTCGACTTAGTTATTTAGGAGGACGCAACTATCTTAGAAGATTCTGCAGTTGGAGAGGTTTGCCTTGGACGTTGGGTTTGAAACTTCAGGAGGAGGCTCCCACTGCCCTGATCTATTATTTGATCGAGTTTGTGCTCATTTGGAGCATTCTTCCATCATGACCGAATTATCGAGGGCTTCAGTCTCCACTTGGATGCATGGCACTCTCTAGTTGGAGGGTTTGACATTCAGATCTACTTGATACTGGTCTTCATTACTTATCCAGCCTTTAGAGGTTTCTTTTGTATTGTCGGGAGCATTTTGTAGCAGCTCATATCTGTTGTTTGTACGACCATCTAAGGTTTATGCCAAATCGACCATCTATTGTATTGATCCTACATTGCTTATAATAAAAGGGTAAGATCTTGCTTGTGCTTCTATATCTTGAATGTATGATGATCTTCATGCGTTGAATGAATCTTGTATGCACTTAATAACTCAATAAACACCTGCACATTGACAAACTAGTGGTAGTTAGTGATTGCAATCCAGAATTGGGCTTGGGATCATTACACCATAGTGGTAGAAAAGGAAAAAATCACATTCCTAATAATGCTATCAAGGCTTAAGCAAACATCAAAGTGGTAATTGGGATTTCCAATTGTTTCAACAAATGGTGATGAAATGCACCAAAGAACATAAGTGAATGTGTGATAGAAATAATTATAGTGAAGTTCCCTTGGGGTAAAGGTCTAAAAGGAAACCAACTATCTATCGCAAATGCTACCTCTACAATCCCTTGAAATCCACCCAATGATAAACCTAAAATTTGGTAACAAGGATACCTCTTCACAAATCATGAACAAGGGGTTATTGACTTCCAACGATCAAGGGGTGACATGTAACTTGAAAGTGTTGGGTGGGTCCATCAAATTATTAGTCTTAACCTAAGCATTGGCACTCAAAAGATAACACATCCCTTGTGGTGGAAAACACATCTTCTACAAAGGAATTTAAGCACCTTACAAAAGTAGTTATGTTTCACTGAGAAAAAATCATGAATAATTATTTGGATACCTATTTCCATAATATTAGCCTATACTTTAATTTCTTGTGTCCTCGAGGGAGGATTTAGTAGGCTAAATTTAAGTTTCATTCATTTTAAAAGTCTCGATGGAACTTGGCATCATGAACCAAGCAAATTTATCATTAAGGAGTGTTGAAGGAGGTATTTTACTACCCTAATTGTTTCAAATCATCTAGATGGCTTTAGAAGCACAAGGTGAAGACCATACTTTCATTAGGGATATGTTTTAAGTCCTTCATTGTGTATACAAATGTAGTTCTAAAAAAATGAGAATGTGGAGTAAAATTTTGAATGTAATTGCAAAGAAATAAAAAACCATAAGAGTAATAAATACTTGAAACAAGTAAAATTAGTATCAAAGTTGCTTATCCCCAAAGTAAAAAGTTGAAATAATTATGAAACACTTAAAACTTGTAATAATGTATTACTTGTGTATAGCCTAAAAGTAAAATAGAAGTGACACTTGCATACTAGTCTTATTTATAACACTTCGAAATAAAAGTGATACAAGCATATTAGTCTTATTCATAACACTTCAAAATATGATTGAGTTAAAATACACATGTTCTTCTAGACTTTTGAGTAAAAAATTCTCAAAACTATCTAATATCATCTAATTAAACATTTAAAACTATCATAACATTTCTAGTTATTTACATGATATCAATTCATTCTAAACTTTTAATATTTTAAGTTCATTATGAAATATATAGAATTTTTTAAATTTTAGGAAATTTTAAAAAAATAATGAAGTGCTTTTACAATAAGTAGAATTGATTTCATTTGTACTGAGAGAAAATATATGTGAATATTTTTTTATATTTTATTAGTCCTTGCCTTCCAAGGGACTATAGCATTGAGTTTGTTATTAATTTGACATTAATTTGCCTTTTATTTTAAATTTATGTGTGAAATGTAATGTCTAATTTTAGAAAACAAATATATATTTTTTAATATAATAAAAATATATATTTTTCTCATCTTTGATTGATTAATATATTTCAAGTCTTATTATTATCTTTATGTATTTCAATGTTTTAAATTAATTACATAATTAATGCATTTTATTATATATACCACTTGTTTTAAAAAATCCTAAATTTAATAAAATTGTAAAAATAATAATTTCAATATTATTAATGTTATTTATTAGACCTATCACGCATGCATGGAAAAAAATCATTGAACTGGCATCATACGAGTGTATATGGTCGGTGGATCTACGGTCAGTCTAATCACCAGAATGGCCGTCGGGTACGACATAGACCCGCCATGGCCTTTGGCATGACATAATTGCAAAGTGAATATGTTAACTTCACTAATGATATTTATACTATAATTTTTTTATATTTATTTTATATTTTTAAATGTTTTAAAATTTTTGAATTTTGATTTTATATTTTTTAATTTTTTTTTTTTAAATTAAAGCATATTTTTTTAAATTTTGTTTTTCAATTTTAATTTTTATTTATTTTTTAAATAATTGTTTATTTAATTTTTAAAATTTACTTTTAAATATATTTGAATAATTTATTTTAAAGATTTTAATTGTTATTATTTTTGATTAAAAATTAAATAAAATAAATACATTTTAAATTCTAAAATGTGTATTAATTTTTATTCACTAATCAAGAACTATTTATCTAAATATTTGTAATAATAATAATAATCTATTTTTAAGATTCCAACTAAGCTAGATATTAAATTGGTGTATAAGATCGTTTTATTTGTGAGAGAAGGGATCTCCCATATGACTCCTAAAGTTTAGGAAGGTGTACATACCCTACCCTTAAACATAGATTTTTGTTTTTTCACACGAAAAAAACAGTTTCATTGTTATTCTTCTTAGAATCAAATGAAACTTCTGATTACAATAAACGGATTTCCAAGTGTAGAATAGTCCTCTTCTGTTCCCGCTGAAACCTCAGAATACATTGTTTGTCTTTTTTCATTTTTTACCCTATAATATTTCTGGTTATTGTCACCTTATAGGATATGTAGTTTGTCTTCTCTAATTGTAGTTCCATTGATAATCTCTTCAAAATATAGCCACCCTAGTTTATCCTTAAGAGCTTTCTTGGATAGGTTGTCAACTATTTTGTTAAACTGTCTGTGTATGTGCATGAAGTTTAAAGTTTCAAAGCCTTGCTTTAAGTTGCTAATCTTATCCTTCCATTGACTAAGGTAGATTATCTCTAGTTTAGCTTTGTCACTTATCCAATCTATAGTAACCTTAGAGTCCCCTGCCACCATTAATTTCTTTATAGAGAAATGTGTGGCAAGAAGTACAAGTCCCCATAATCCCAGCAACTCAACTTTCATATTGTTCCCTGAACCTCCAGCAAAGTGTGCTTGGATGTTGTGTCCGGAGGTGATTTTTAAGTAAATACATATACCACATTTGTCTGCTGAGGCTGCACCATCAAAGAACCCAATAGGGTTATTGTTGAAGTAGACAGGGTTAAGTAGTATGGTTGTTTTATCTGCTTCCTCTTTAAGTGGATGTTCTTGTATTGAGGTAAGAATTTTCTGGTGAAGTCCTGGTACATTCTTGGTACGGTTGTCAAACAGTATTCTGTTTCTAAATTTCAAAATTTCCCACATAAATAGAAGGGGAATGTGTTTATGATTTAGCAATTTGAGAAACCAATATTTGAGGTTTTCTTCAATGGTAGCCTTGTTCCACTCAAAGTCAATTCTCAAGGAAGTGAGTATATGGCCCCAAATCAATTGCATAGTCTGGCAGTCCACAAAAAGGTGTGTGACTGACTCTTCTGCCTTTAGACACAATGTGCATACTGAAGGACCAATTCCTCCACGTTTTTGATAGTTGATGCCAGTAAGTAGTCGATCTTCTAAGCATAGCCACAGGAAGCAGATGATTTTGACTGCTACCTTCACTGACCAATTTGATTTATGCCACCATTGATCGTCATTACAATTGAATGTGTAAAGGACGCAATAATAGGCAGAGTTGGCCGTGACTATTCCTGAGGATCGATTCCATGACCAAGTAAGTAAGTCTTTTTCATTGTTGAGTCGAATGCCGCTGAGATTTAGTTTTTTTGTGTATGCGTCCCATTCTTGACTGAAATCTGAACTTAAACCCAAAGATCTAGCACTCAGCCAACTCTGTTGTCATTCGGTTGGGTCAATGTTTCTGGCCTGTGCTAAGCTGAAGATGGCTTGGCTATGTAAGTGTTGTAAAAGCATGTTGGATAGTTGGACGTTGTCCTCACATCCAATGAAAGGATCACGTCTAAGAATGACGCGTTGTCCAGTCCCAACCTTCCAAGTCAGCCAACGCTTGATGATTGGTAAAGATAGCATCAGATTCTGCCAGATAATGGATGACGTCTTTGTGTGGTGTACATCCCTGTGCAACCAAGAAGTAAGGTCGATACCTTTAAGATATTTCTTGGTGATGACCCTGTTCCAAAGATTGTTTCCGAAGAGACCTCTCCAACAGGTTTTGGCTGCCAGGGCAAGAGCAAACCATTTCATGTGTTTTATGTCCCAACCACCAGCCTCTTTCAGTTTAGCTAAGCTTTGCCAATTGGCAAGGTGATAACCAGTGGTTTTTTTGCCCCCTTTCCAGATAAATCTGCTAATCAATAGTTGAATGCACTGGAGGATAGACGTCGTTGCTTTTGCCAGACTAAGCCAAAAGACTGGGATACTTTGTAAGACTGATGTTGCTAGAGTGAGTCTACCTCCCAGGGACAACCAACGAAAAGTCCAATTGTTAATCTTCTTCTCTATCTTTTTGATGAGCCACAACCAGTCACCAATTCTGTAACAATTTGGTTTCAGGGGGAAACCAAGGTACTTTAACCCTTGATCTAGACTGTCTACCTGTATTTTGTAATCAACAATGAGGAAGCACTTTAGTAGTGGATCTAAATTTTGTGCAATAAATCTAGATTTATGAGGATTGATGGAAAGTCCTGTTGCAATACAGAAATTTGTGAGGATAATTTTAAGTGTCATAGATATAACCCATAATCCTTATAATATCAATCAACCACTAACCTTAGCCATTGAATTCTTGTAACATCACATCACACTTACTTGACCAAACCACCTAACTCAACATATCAATGCATATATTATTAATCCCTGCCAAAAAAACTATAGTAATGAGTCACTAGTTTGACTATAATTAAACATAGGATATTGCAATAATAATTTTTATTTAAATAATTTTTTTCTGTTTTTCTTCAATTTGATTGGACCTCAACTTTGCGGGGTTGCATTGTAAGTCATGTTGCATGTTTATGGTTTATTTTTTCTCTAGTGAGGACTAAAGTGTCCAACCAATGGATGTTAAACCAAAATACTTCTTACTTAGAGACTTAATCTTAGCTTCTGGATACAAAACTTGTTCGTCGGAGACTAAGCTACCATGCAGCGTTTGTTTGTTTTAAAATCAAGTCACTAAAACACATTATAAAATTTTTAATGATACAATTATTTCTTTTCAAATTGAGTCACTAAAATATTATGAAATATTTTTAACAAAATCATAGTATAATTAATTAATTGAAAAGCATAGTTTTTTTTTTTTTTTTTTAACTCATAATTTTTTTATATTTTTAAAATGTAATTGTTTTTTTTTTAAATAAAATATTTTATATATCTTTAGTATAATTAATTGGAGAGCTTTTTTTTTTAACTTACTTAACTTATTCATTTTTTATATTTTTAGAGTATAAATTATTTGAGAGTATTATAAAAGTTTCAATACATCTCTTTTAAGATATAATTTATTGGATAGTAGTTTTGCTTAATGATTTTCTTCCGTTTTATAAAAAGTTTTAAGGTTTTATAATATTTTTGAGAGTATAATTTATTGAAAAGTAATGTTGTTTGTTAATTCCTATTCATTCATTTTTTAAACTTAGATTTTAATAGATAACATTACATTTTTATTAAAAAAAATAAAATAATAATATAATTTTAATAATATAATTTACTTAATATTTATTTAAACTTAAGAAAATTCAACATAGATTTAATCAAAATAATAATATAATTTTAATAACACTATTTACTTAAAGACTTAAGAATGTTCAACATAGATCTAATAATAAGATTACAAAGAAAACACCTCTCGCTTAAAGAAACACCACTCTGGCGTGTATCTTATGGTTTTTCAATAATGGCGATCAAATGGGTAATATTTACATCAGGGGGTTGTAAGTGGGACTAAAGGAATATGCTTATAGATTAGGGGGTGTTGCTGACAAGAAAACTGGATACACTCATGTGGACAGGAGGGGACACTACAGGAAGGATCTCGGTAAAAAGCATATATGAGGCAATTGAAACTAAAAAGAGTTATATGGTGATCGGTGGATGGAGAAAATCTTTATGGACATGGACAACTCCTATAAAACTAAAACTTTTTACTTGGATGATGAATGAAAATAAGTTATTGACCTGGAGATTTTACAGCGAAGAGGCTTTGCTGGTCCAGGCTGGTGTATGCTCTGTAAGAAGAACTTGGAAACAGGTTTCCATTTGTTTGTTGACTGCCCTTTCACTCGAGCAGTGTGACAAAGCATTTTGATAAAACTAAATTTAACGGGCACATGGTCGGGGATCTCCTTAAATGGCCATTTTAACAACTGGAGATTAAGGTGCTCAGATTACCTCACTCTCCCGTTATATATCTGATGGAATATATGGACAGAGAGGAATCTAGAAATTTTTTAAAATGGGGATCCGTCGATACAGAAAGTGGCCTTCCTATCGACTTTACATGCGGCTGAGCATAGGAAACCAATCAAACAAAAGAAATTTAGGATAAAGGTGGAGAGATGGGTATGGGATGGGCCAATAGGTTGGTTCGATGGAGCAACGACAACAACAAGGAACAACAGTGGAGCAACTGGAATTCTTAAGATCAATGAGTACAGGACCATCCATTGGTTAATCAATTGTGGTCCACGAGATAAATAACCGGTCAAAGTTGATGGGAGCATGGGCTCTACTAACCCTGGCATCTCGCTTTGCTATCTCAAAGCTCTCGGTCATGGGGGATTCTAAGATAGTAATAGACTGGTTATGTGGAAAGGGCTTCTTACAGGTGATAGCATTGGAATCCTGGAAGGAAAGACTCACATAATTGATAAAAAAAATTCAAAGAACTTCATTCAAGCACATATATCGGGAAGATAATACAGAGGCAGATAGATTATCTAAATTGGCTGTGTTAAAAAATCCAGGATCGATCGAATATTTTCAGGTTGAAGCTGGCCATGAAGGGCCACACCAGTTTTTAAATTTCTATTAGTTTTCTTTGTGTATTAGTGAACAACAAGTGTTGCTATTATTGTATCTTTGCTAAGGGATAGAATGCTAGGGGTTCCTTGAATGGAAGTCTTTTACTGTTGTGTTGAGGAGATCCTATGGGATGGGGATCTTTCGGTTTATGTAACACGGATGGACAATGTCCAATCCTTTTCTTCCTGGGTGTGGCTTCAGAAAGTTTAGGGGCCTTTGGGCATCTTGATATCATTCTATATTTGCACGGTTTATATTTCCTATAATATAAAGTGACTTTTTTCAGTGGAAAAAATGGGACTAGAGGAAATGGTTTTCCCCCTAATTGATCCTCATATAGGTTATGTTAACAACAACTTTTGTCATCGGGCACAAAAGTACCCAGGTCCGCAGGTTGCATGAGAAACGCCCAAGCGTAGCACGAAAGAATCTCTTTTTAGGGTACAAGTCAAGCGGGCGGGCGAAGTTTGTTGTCAAGCGGTCGAGACTCATCTATGAAGTTGATTGATGGTCACCGGGATCTCGGGGCTACCAAGTTACCCTAGGTATAGCGTCAGAGAAAGCACCTATATTTCAAGACAAAGTCTGGGTCGTCCGATCCAGTGACGCGTGGCGCAAGATCTAATCACGTCGGCATATCGGCATTTGGGAGTTCGAAGGGTAAAAGTCCATCGTCTTCTCACATCTCGGAACCCCGACCCCCGAAGTGCCGAAAACACCCAGAATCAGGCCCATGGTTTTGGCGCTTGGTCACAAAGGAGCAGGCCTGGAGGAGGGGCGCTTAGGTTTATCATTTGGCAAGATGGGTCCCGAAGAGCCGAGAGAGATCTTAGCCGTTCATCCCGGAGGGGCACGTGGTGCGCGATTAGGCCCTCTTCCTTTTCGCCCATCGCGACTTCGAAGTGCAAGGAGCAACTCTTTCATATCCCCGAGACGCAAAGCACCGAAGACGTCCCAGACCTGGGCCCACAGTATTTCCAAATTAGTTCAGGATCGTCAGATCAGAGAGGGGCACGTGGCACCCATTAGGCCCTCTTGACATTTCGCCCATCGCAACTTTGAAAAGGAAAGATCTGCTCCTTCCTATCCACGAACCCCGAACGTCGAAAAGTGCCTTTAAAGATAGGCACAAGGTCACAGCCCGAAGTCGCTTGGAGGCGATAGTAAGAGTTGCGCAAAGGGACGAAACGCCGGGTATAGCTACAGAAGGGATCACCGTGTTCTCCAGGTACCAGTTCAACTTGATCTCAAATCCGATACCCGCTCGGAGTAAATGAAGAAGAGAGAGGGTGGTTGAAACCTCACCTCACTCGTTAATTGCAAGGTATGGATGTCCCGGCGGGAAGTCTGCTCGAGATGGTCCCCTGTACTGATTCTTTCCATGAAATCCATGTCGATTCCTCGACTCACCAGGGAAGCCTGTGCATGCTAATTCAACACTTAAGGGGCTCAGCTACCCCCTGGCGCGAGCCATGCAGAATTAAGGTGGTGTATGACAGAGGAGTGCAGGCCAGATTTGATTGAAGGGACGCCTCATCCCGAAAGTCTAGGAGGCCTCTGATGGGCAAATGTTTAGGAGTATATATACTTTGTTTTGATATTTTTGAGGGAATCGATGGTAGAGCGAAGCTCCCGATTGTAAAGTTTTAACAGACACTCTAGTTCTCTGGTTATGCATATGTATGTAAGATTTCTTGTTTAATGACAGACAGTTTTCTTACCCCATCTAGTTTTCATCTCGTACTGAGGGAGTTCATGATTGACAGATTCACATGAATTATTGCAATTATGTTACGGTAAAAGATTTATTGTTGCATTGTTGTATTCTCCGGTTCTCTGCGTTTAAACGTAAGAAGATCTTGCGTTTAGATGTTTTCTTCTACAGTCTGTTAGAAATCTGATGTTTACGACAGACCTTTGCAGTTCTCTTATACAAGTCTTCCCCCTACTCACCCTTACTACAACTCACTGTCTGAAGTTTATCTAAGACCTCACGTGCCCATGCATACCTGGCCTAGTTTCAGAGTTAGAACAACATTGTTTTGAGTTAACTTCCATTCGATCACCCCTTTGTATAAACAAATCGTGACATAAACTGATGGGCGTCGGGCTCTGCTCCTGCTGCAATCCAAGAGTGACTTCTGACGCTAACATATTAGAAACACAAAAAATTAACATAGAAAATTGCATTTAAATTACTTCACCTTTATGTTTTTATGTTTAAACATATATAAAATTTTAAAATTAAAACAAACTAATATTATTTTTAAAAAAATTATTTTATATATATATATATATATATATATATATATATATATATATTTTAATTTGGTTTATTTATTTATTAAGGTATTAAATTTATCAATCTTGGCAAAGGCAAAGGAGTGCATGTAAAATTTATTATAAAAAACTTTTTTAAAAAGGGAAAAGCCTTTATTTATTTACAAATACACTAGAAATGAAAAATAATAAAAAGAAGAAACAAACAAACATGTCATTAGATTCTAATATATTAGAACATTTGTATCAACCTCTTAAGACAATATAAAGTGAAGATGTTAGTGTGTTTTATTTATGGGTGGCAAAATAAGCTTGATTTGAGTTACCTTTATTTATTTACAAATACACTAGAAATGAAAAATAATAAAATGAAGAAACAAACAAACATGTCATTAGATTCTAATATATTAGAACATTTGTATCAACCTCTTAAGACAATATAAAGTGAAGATGTTAGTGTGTTTTATTTATGGGTGGCAAAATAAGCTTGATTTGAGTTAAATTACTTATTTATAGATTGCATGTTCTCATTCCTTTTAGGAGGATAAGTACATGGTGTAATTTTAAAGGAATGATACATGTTATGGATATATGTTAGTTTATGTGAGAAGTCAATTTAGAGTTATGTATGTTATGAGAAAAATTAAAGGAATGATACATGTTATGGATATATGTTAGTTTATATGAGAAGTCAATTTAGAGTTATGTATGTTATGAGTAAAATTAGATTAAATGGATATTTTCATGGGAGTACGCATGGTTTCTTGATCTTTCACTTAAAGTAGATATAGTTGTTTATAAAAAAGTTGATAAAAACAATAACAAGGGTAACTCCAAAAACAACATAGAAGAAACTTTACTATATTTTCTTATACCGAGTTTTTAATATTGATATTATTTGTATAAGTTGCATAGTGATTCAATTAAACTTGATTTCAATACCTCTCAATTAAACAATAAAATAAAATAAAATGGTAGTAAGTTGATTTTTTTAATAAAATTGGGAAATTTGTATTATTAAAAGGGCTTGGTCAAAATAACTAAGAAGTTACAATGTTCTTCAAAATTCAGGTCAATAGAGGGTTTCAATTAAACCACTGTTACAAGCTATTAATGATTATTTCAAATACTCAAACAAAAACTTCACATAAAACAATCTTAATGAATATACTCGAAAAAAACTCTTAGGATAAAAGTGAAAACACATTGCATCTAAATTAACATGATGGGGAGGAGCTTGTCGATTTGGCTAACTTACGGGTCTGACTTCGTGTTACCATTGGTTGAGATGTGGCATGTGATGTCTTCTTCTTTCTTACTACTGTCCAACCTTCATTTGCATATGTTGAGGTACTTGTGATGCGTGTATTTCCTGGATTGTCTTGATCTGTAGCTTCTATTTTTTCTTCATCCAATACTCCAACATCATCAGTCTGATCTGGCCAGCAAGTTGATGGTTGAGGAGAAGACTGGACTTGAGGTTCCTCATTTAAAACTTGAGGGGAAGACGCCTCTTTCTCCAATTTCTGATTGGATTATGAACTCGTGACTAGTGATAACGAAGTTGGATGAGGAGGAAGATCTCGCTAAGACGTGTTTTCGTTGGCGTGAGGGGGCTTCGAGATAACTTGGTTGGTCATTTGATTCCACCCACCAAGTGGATTTTCGAGGCTTTCAGATCTTCTTGGGCCCTTTGGGACAATGGGTTGCCACATGTCCCGTTTCAAAACAAGATCTGCAACGCAAGGAAACTTTCTCATAGTTTAGTTTCTGAGACCAAGAATAATATTTACCAGTAAGAATAACTTCAGTTAGGAATCCTTTACTAAAGTCCATTTCCATGCAGATACGAAAAAAAGTGGAGGTGTTGTGCTTGGAAGTTTCACGACTTTCATAGTGTAACTTTCCCAAAACCGAACCAATGGCTTCAAGCGAAAGTAAACCCCGGAAATGCAAAGGAAGGTTCGGAAGCCTCACTCAAACAGGAGCTGAGGAGACAATGTTAGTAGTTGGATTGAAAGAAGGAGTCCATGGTTTCATGCACAAACCTGAGTTGCCCCAAAACCATGGACCTGAGTTGAGAATCAGATCACGATCTTCCTCAATGTCGAACTCAACAATGAAGAATGTTTTAACACAAGGATGAATGAAAGCTTGTTACTGCATAATAAGAATCCAGGTAGCTGAGATTCAACTGTTGAGATCAACTAACTTTGGCCAAAAACCAATGAAACGACAGACCAAACTCACAGATCTGTAATATTCTTCCTCTTCCTCGACATCTTTACCCATGGGAATGAGAAGGGGAGAGGCTTCCTGAACCAGAAGAGATGAAGAAGAACAAGAAGAGCTCCATTGAACAACCTCATAGAAAGATGCCCTAGACCTCGAAGCATAAACTAGTCTGAACACCCAGCAGGAGGGAAAAACCCCACTGCTTAAAGCACCCGCAGAGAGGGACCATTGAAGAAGAGGCCCAACAAAATAGAAGTAAGTTAATCAAAATTACTTCATTTAATAAATTATTACAAATAATCACATATAATATATTTATATTAATCATATATACTTCCCATACATCAATTTTAATTTAGTAAACTTTAACCATCATCATTATATATAATAAAATTATTATATATATTAATATTTAAATATATATAATCATAGTGTTAAATACATATATCCCTATCACATAATTACTTAAAAATAACTTGTTAATGCAATCTTCTTTAAATAATTCTATCAGTGAAACAAGTAACTATATTAACATAAACCCATACTTTTCAATATATATATAAATATAAAATACTGACCACTCAATAACCATGCACTTTTATGCATAATATATATAGAAAATAGAAATTATGCATACATCACCAAACAACACAAAAGAACATAATGCACTCACCCATACTTACACGCCAACATATATATTTATAAAGATGGAAGATCCCAACCAGAGATCGGTTCTGTGAAGAGATTTCATAATCAGTGCTCAGTGCGATTGCTTTCTTGAAAATGCCAACACCATTCGGAAGACCAATCTCCGGAGAAGACAGCTACTCCTTCGATTTCAACCAATATTTAATGAATTTAGGGCTGGCTCGTTGGTAATTATCTGCACGTTAATAGCTTTTCTGGAGTGTAACAGTGGCTTTGGAATCCCACGCCATCCTCTCCACAATGCGCCGTCGCCGTCAATACCAGCGAACTTTACCAAACGAACTTCACACGTCGCTAAATAACTGTGGAACGGAGAAAAAACTTTGACTGAATCAAGGTCGTCAAATGGCGCCCGTTCATCCGACTCAGTGTGGGAATCTTCCAATAATGTTTTATTTGGAATAAGTTCC